>JASPKZ010000797.1:332500-567500 GCA_030220185.1 Diploptera punctata
ATATACTAGCTAATACCCGGTGTGCGTTGCTACGCCTAAATTAATGAAATATTAAAGGCTAATTAAGTGCTGTTATGATTTACAGAGACTCTTGACGTCCCAACTCCTTTAAAAAACGTTAAACTTCAAATATATAAAACTATTATTCTACCAGTTATATTATATGGATGTCAAACATAGACTCTTACTTTAAGGGAGGAAAGGAGATTACGAGTATTTGGGAATAAAGTTCTTAGGAACATTTTTGGACCAAAGAGAGATGAACAGACAGGTGAATGGAGAGGACTTACATAACAGTGAACTACATGATCTTTATAGGAAGCCAGATATAATAAGCAGTTAAGTCTCGTACAATGCTATGGACACGACATGTGGCACGAATGGGTAATGAAAGATGTGCATGAAAGCTTCTTGCAAGAAAACTAGAGGGGAAACGCCCAGTTGACAGACCAAGAATGGGGTGGGAGAATAACATTAACTATGATTTGAAGGAAGTAGATTATACAGAGAATGATTGGAAAACATTAACCCAGGATAGGAATGTATGGAGAGCATATGTTCGTGCGGCCATGAATTTACGGGTTCGATTGTCCAGTGAGTTAGTTAATAGCTATATATATAGGGTGTAAATTAATTATACCGCACAAATTTAACTGCTTACAGAGGTGTATTACACAATTACACTGCTCAAAAAAATTAGGGGATATTGTAGAATAACCTATTAAGACTATGTTTTTAGGAACAGTATTAGATGCAATCACTTTCCATTACTCCAAAAGAATGTAAACAAGAGTTTGAAGTCATTACGTAACCTCTGTACCACACCAGATGTCAAAGAGATCCTGATTAGGAATATGGCAAACAAACAAAGCAACATTAACATGGGTGAAAATGTTTCTTTAGTATGGTGTATGGTCTCCTCGAACGGCCAGCACTGCCTCACACCTGTGTGGCATTGATGCAATGAGGTTAGCAATGAGTTCTTGAGGGATACGTGGCCACTCTTCCATAAGAGCAATGTGCAGCTCTGGGAGGTGCTGGTCTGCCTGCAATGCGCCTGCCTAATGCATCCCACACATGCTCAATCGGATTTAAGTCCGGGGAGGAAGCTGGCCATTGCATACGCTCGATACTCTTCACTTCCAGCATGTCGTCCACCAAGCCAGCTCTGTGGCGTCGTGCATTATCGTCCATAAAAAGAAAAGAATCACCTATGGTACCAGCATAAGGCACGACACAAGGTGTCGGAGAATCACATCTCTATACCTTACCGCAGTCAAAGTACCACCTTGGATGACGTAGAGGTCCGTACGTCCACCACTACTGACTCCTGTCCACACCATCAATCCACCGCCACCGTATGGGGATCTTTCACGTACAAAAGCTGGATTGTTTCGTGTCCCTTTTTCTCTCCAGATGAATACAAGCCGACTATCACATTCCACGTTGAATCGCGACTCATCAGAAAAAAGAACTGATCTCCATTCAGCATGCCTCCACCCACGATGTTCCTCCGCCCAGTTTCTGGGATCTCTACGGTGTTGTGGAGTTAACCTGGTACACACCATGGGCCTACGGGCATAGAGCCCACCTCCATGCAGTCGATTAGGGACAGTTTGAGTTGACACCCTGCGTCCTGTTGCTGTTTGAAGTGTATTTCGCAGTTGAGTTGCATTCTGCTGTCTATTCCGACGGGCTGTTAACAAGAGGTAACGGTCATCCCTTGCTGTTGTTGCCCTTGGTCGACCTTTTCCGGCTCATCTGTGAACAGTATGTTCTTTGAAAACGATTCCAAAGTCTGGAAATCACGCTTTGAGACACCCAAATGGCTTGTGCCACCTCTTGTTGTGTCTGTCCAGCTTCCATCCTTCCTATGGCCCTCCAAGCCATTGGCTCAGGTAAATCACGTTGTTGAGGCATCACTGTCCCTAGGGCAAGTCATTCACTAACTGAAAACTGGACTGAATTTAAAAACATCAACAAAACATTCACCCCCACACCGCCCTTTCACATCAACAGTACAGATACTGCCCTCTCGTGTGGTACCGAGGTTACGTAACAACTTCAAACTCTTATTTACATTATCTTGGAGTAATAGAAAGTGATTGCATCTAATATTATTCCAAAAAACATAGTCTTAATAGGTTATTCTACAATATCCCCTAATTATTTTGAGCAGTGTAATTTGAAATAGGGAACAATGGTCTACGAGGGAAAATGGGCTAGTTATAGGGAATCACATTAATCGACAATTAATACAGATAAATTAATAGGGGAGCAAAGTAGGAGAGAAATTTATACTAAAATAACTTCAGATCTTCGTAATAATTCCGAGATCATGATTGCTAATAATTCATCGACAACGTTTATGATATAGTGGGTTAACAAATTCCTTAAAATTTCGAACTTAGCAGACGATTGCACGCCATTGCACTGGTTAAAGTAGCATCCGTACAATAAGTGCCTTAGCTCAGAGTATAACACACAGAATCTGTGTATTTAATGTGTAGCTTAATGGTCAAAGCGACGGATTTGAATTCGAACACTGATTGTTCAAATCATGGCAGGCCACTTTTTTTCCTTTCCTTCTTTTGTTTTTTTCTTTTCATGCGTATATACTGTGATATATTGGCACAGAAATTTGTTCAGTATAGGCATGCGCAAAATACCTATTTCCATATTGGTTATTACATTAACATCTGATTAGACGTTACTTCAGCATCAGTCGCATTACATGAAAGCATCATGGAACATCTTTACGGTTATGCTGTACTTTTAACACTTTTAAAATCCATATTAAAGCACAGTTGAGGTTATGTAATAAGATATTAATTATAAAATTGATATCTGGTAGGTCAGTCGTCCTCAACTAAATTATTAAACTTCATTAAATAGTTCCAATATGGAGGCCTTTTTAACCAGTTAAAATGCAGATGAAACATTGTTTTTGAAAGACCTCCATATTGCAATTACTTAATGAAGTTTAATAATTTATTGAGGACGACTGATCTAATAGGTACCAATTGTATATTTAATACCGTATGCTGAACTTGCCGAAATGCATCTGATTTATGGTGCAGCATAAGGTAATGGCGCAAGAGCTGCTGCCATGTATGCGGAGCGGTATCCGTATAGACGCCACCTCACCAAACAACCTTAGAATCGGTTGAGAGGCGTTTGCGGGAACATGGGACGTTGAAGGTAAACAGAGTAGACGCCGGTGAAAGACGTACACGCCGCACTGCAGAGTTCGAAGTAAATGTTCTTCATAGAGTGGAAGGTGTTCCTTCTAATAGTACTCGTGCTGTTCCACGTGTAATTGGCTCGAACCGTCAAAGTGTATGGGAAGCTCTATACGAAAACCAGCTCGATCCCTTTCATCTGCAAAAAGTACAAGCTTTACAGCCAGTGTACTTCGCTCAACGGGTACAATTTTGTAATTGGGCTTTGATGCAGCCACCGCACTTCTTTTCTTCGGTGTTATTCATTAATGAGGCAATATTTAATACGGATGGGGTGGTTCTGAACTGAAATAACAGTAATGCGTGTGATTATGAAAATCCTCATTCCATCTTCGAGAGGAGTCACCAACAGAGGTTTTCGGTGAACGTATGGGTAGGCGTAATTTTTGACCACATCATTGGCCTCTACCTTCTTTCCCAGAGATTAAATTGTGTCATTTATTAGAAATTTTTAGAGTACGTCCTACCTAGATTGCTAGAAGAAGTTCCTCTTTACATCAGGCTGCTCCCCATTCTGCCGGAATGTGCGAAATCATTTTGATGAAGTGTATCCTGGCTGTTGTACTTACTTACTTAGTTACTTACTTACTTACTCACTGGCACTATCGAACCCGTAGATTCATGACCGCGCGGACATAAGCTCTCCATACATCCCTATCCTGAGCTAATGCTTTCCAATCATTCCCTGTATAATCTACTTCCCTCAAATCGTAGTTAATGTTATTCTCCCACCTCATTCTTGGTCTACCAACTGGACGTTTTCCCTCTGGCTTTCCTACAAGAAGCTTCCATGCACGTCTTTCATTCCCCATACGTGCAACATGTCCTGCACATTGCAGTCTACGAGACTTAACTGTTCTTATTATATCTGGCTTCCTATAAAGACCATGTAGTTCATTGTTATGTAGTCTTCTCCATTCACCTGTCTGTTCATCTATCTTTGGTCCAAAAATTTTCCTAAGTACTTTATTCTCAAATACTTGTAATTTCCTTTCCTCCCTTAAAGTAAGAGTCCATGTTTCGCACCCATATAATATAACTGGTAGAATAATAGTTTTATATATTTTCAGTTTAACGTTTTTTGAAAGGAGTTGGGACATCAAGAGTCTCTGCAATGCATAATAGCATGCATTTCCAGAATTGAGCCTATGTTTAATTTCTTTGTGCATCTCATTCATATTTGTGATCATTGTTCCTAGGTATTTGAATTCAGCCACTTCCTCAAAATTTCCCTCATTTGTCATTAGCTGTCCATTTCCATTATATAATGAATTTCTACGTGTAGGAAGAGGTAATTCATCTGTAGTGTCGCCACCTCGCTCTCCAGATCTCTGTTCATTCGAATATTTTTCTGGTGACACCTGAAAACATTGGTGTATGCGACCTTTGATGACACAGATGAACTGTTAGTTGCACGCAAAATCGCAGCATGTGATTTAATCCTCGAGACACTGGTATATTGAACGGGCTATGAGAATTCTTCAGTCGCCGATGTCGTCTGTGTCGTGAGAATGGTGGTGGCCAATTTAAACAATTTCTTCTAAATGAGTCTGCACGTGCTTTATTTTTTTAGTTTATTCAAATGTATTGCGTTTTACTTCCCAATAACATATGTATGTCATGTGTACATACACTGTATCTCTTCATGTTATTACTCTTGTGCACTGTCATTATCTAAGTACATAAGTACTGTACAACTACACATTTTATTTGCGAAACCTATTGTACTCTTCAATGTGTGTATTATTATTACATTTAAAATATTTGTCTGTACTATACGTATGTAGATAGTTTTGTAACTCTGTACATTATAATACTGTAAATACTGTATTCTGTAAAATAATGAATAAACAATTAAACCAGAAGAAAATCTACGTACTAAATAATTTACAGTACGTACATAATAAAGAAAGAAAGGGGAAAAAAGTTTACACATACTTTAGGTAGTTTCGAACGTGATGCATCAACATTACATTTGCGTCGTAGTATGACTGCTATAACACTGAGCTAAAGGCGAATACTTGTTGCAAGTTACAGTCTGTATATCATATTATTTCCATTTTAATTTGAAATAATCAGTGGCATGCCAACCATTTTACAAATTGAATCGTAACTCGAACATTTCTATTCGTAGACCATTATCTCAAGATGCTTATATAATACCCCTCTATACCTAGTTAAATTTGTGCGGTATAATTAATCTACACCCTATATATATCCATCCATAGTAATTCTGCCCGAAGGCAGGTCCTTCACTGCAATCATAGCATTTTCATGCTATGCTTGCAGCTTTACTAGGGAATTGTAGGTGTGGTAGCTTCCCGTTGCTTTCCACACCGGTGAAGGATGATGATGATAATGATAATGATAATGGTAAGGATGATGGCCATATGATTTCGGGGACCGTTTGGGCCTTATCGTTTTCCTGACATTTGTCTTACAGGTGAGGAAAAACTCCGATAAAAACCTCACCCAGAAAAACTGTCCCGACCGGGGATCGAACCCGGGCCCGCTGCGTGACAAGGCAGCACGCTACCTCGAGACCACAGCGGTGGACTATATATATATATATATATATATATATATATATATATATATATATATATATACACATACACACACACACATATACATACACACTAGTTAATACCCCGGTGTGCGTTGCTACGCCTAAATAAATTAAATATTAAAGGTTAATTAAATTGTGTGGTATACGTTGAGACGAACCAAACATGGCGGCTGCTAGTCAGTCTTCAATTTCGGATTTCTGGTAAACCTTCACTTCTAATTGTCGGATTTCGCTCATTTTTTTGATAAATATACCTCGGTTTATTTTAATAGGATGCACTGAGTTTCGTTGTGGAACATCGAAAATTGTGACCGCTAGAATGATTTTTTAATTTTCGCTTCAGGTGAACTCCTACACCTAATGGTTTTAGAAGGCCCAATTGTGAAGATAAACCATCCAGAGAACCACTCAAGCACACAAAAAATTTAATCAAAATCGGTCCAGTCGCTTAGGCAGTTTTAATTTCGGATTTCGGTTAATCTACACTTTTAATTGTCGAATTTCGCTCATTTTTTTTTAAATACCTGCTTCTGTTTATTTTAATAGAATCTATTGAATTCCGTTGTGAATCATCAAAAATAGTGACCGCTAGAGCGAGTTTTAAATTTTCGGTTCAGGTGAGCTTCTGCATCTAATGGTTTTAGAGGGTTCAATTGTAAATCTAAACTATCCAGGGATCCACTCAAATACACAAAAAAATTCACGAAAATCGGTCCACTCGTTTACGAGGTCTGTTAAATTTACACGTAGAAAATTATATATATACTAGATTATACCCGGCGTGCGCTGCTACGCCTAAATAAATTAAATGTTGAGGGTTAACTAGATATGTGGTATACACTGCGACGAACCAAACTTGGCAGTTACTAGAGTAAATGTTTAATTTCAAATTTCAGGTAAACCCTACTTCTAATGGTTGTAATTCGCTAATTTTTTTTACAATACACACTTCGGTTTATTCTAATAGGATATTCTGAGTTTTGTAGTGAAACATAGAAAATTGCAATTCCTAGAGCTATTTTTAAATTTTCGTTTCTTGTGAACTCCTACACCTAATGATTTTAGAACGTAATAGATAACGACTAAACACTCGCCGCATCTGAAACCCTGCATATTCAAATTTTCATAAAGATCGGTTCAACGGTTTAGAAGTCTATAAAGGACAAACAGTGTAGACTGTATATATAGGGATATGACAATAGAAAAACAAATGAGTAGAAATTACTTACAATTGCATCAAATTTACATAATAATGTACTATAATAACCAAGAGTTTTACATGATCTTGTTTTCTTTGCGGTCCGGAAAATTTAAATAAGTGGCAGGGTAAATTATTGTTTCGCTAATTTAAGGTTAGGCTAAATACATAATCATCCTTTGAATAAGACTGATAGTTTTATTAGAATTGACTGCTACTATCAGCAAGTCCCAAAGAGTACAACTGACATTACTTCAATAACTGATTAATTTACGAACTCTTGTTTAAAGGGACTACATAAACATAATAATATCCAGGAAGAGATAAATAAATGAATACAAGATGCTAATAAATGTTATTTTTCAATAAATAAGGTAATTAAATTCAAAATATCCGACACATGAAACAAATACCAGATTGTATAAAACACTACCAACTGGCGTGCGCTGCTATACCTAAAGAAATGAAAATTAATATGTTCTTACGTTTAGTTGAATAAGTGAAAGGAAAAATAACAATGAATTTATATGGTAATTATTTTTTAGATACCCCGTGCTGATATGATATTAGATTTTATCTTATTACTGGGTAATACCCGGCGTGCGCTGCTACGCCTAAATAAATTATGTGTTTTTGCTTAGTTAAAAAAGTAAAAGAAAAAAATATTAATTTATATCGTTATTATTTTTAGATACCCCGTGCTGATTACCCGGCGTTGCCCAAGAATCTACTTATCCTGATCTTCTTTGCATAAATTAGCTGAAAGACGAAAATTGTGTCTTTATGTTTAGTTGTATAAGTAAAAGGAATAATAATTATAAATTTTCTTTCTTCGTTATTGCAGCTAAAACAACTAATAAACTAATTAATTATATTTACAAACTACCTTTTATAGCCTATAATCCAAATAGTAAATAAAATTTCATCTTCCAAAATTTAATATTCAAGCAATTACTATAAGTAATGCCATATCGTAATATTTTTTTTTACTCTTTCTTGATTACCCGACGTTGCCCGGGAATATACGTGTCCCGAAGTAATTGGCATAAATTATCTGAAAGACAAAATTCGTTAAGAATACCCGCCGTGCGCTGCTATGCTTGCCCGGGAATTTATTTATTCCGATCTTCTTGTCATCAATTAAAGACAAAAATGGTTATTGTGAGTTATCCGTAAATTATATCATATACTGTCGAGGACTTTTTTGCAGAGTTTTTTTTTTAGATATTCAATTCTGTGTACATTAATTTGGTGTATTGGTTATGGTTTAGGAGCGTGAGACATTTAAGTGCACAAAAAGCTGTTTTTTCACGTTTTTCACTACAAAGGATGATTTTTAAGAGTGAAGAGCTTGAGCATAAAAACTGTCTTATGGCCTATAACCCTCCCAGGTATATCCTGGACATTTTGCACCGCATATGCAGCAGAAATGGTTTCAACAAGGCTGAGAGTGAATGTGTTTGTGAACCCTGTAAAACGTTCATATATACAATACCACATATCCGACTTCACACATAGAACTTCACCAATATCACACTATGCTAAGGACAAATAGAGTCTCACATTTCACAAACTACATACTTTGTGTGTAATTCCTTTAATAATAATAATAATAATAATAATAATAATAATAATAATAATAATTTTTATTTAATGAAGAATTTTATAAAATATTACAAGCAATTTATAGCAAAATTAATAGAAATGATTACATTCTCATAATAGGAGATTTAAATGCCAGAGTGGGCAATGCTCAAGTCAACAATAATATTGGAACATTTGGCGAACCAACCAGCAATAGGAATGGGACAAGATTAACTGATTTTGCTATCTACAATGAACTGAGAATAACGAATACCTTTTACAATCATAGAAACATACATAAGTATACCTGGCATCGTCAGGACTCAAAATCAATCATTGATTATTTCATTGCAAATAATAAGATTTTTAAATTGTTTCTCGATGTCAGAGTCTACAGAGGATATGATATTGGTTCAGATCACTACCTAGTAGAAGCAAAAATAAGATTTCTACCAAGATGGGTAAAAAAGAAGAAACAACAAAAGAGCATAGAACAAAAGTACAAGGTAAAATTATTTTATGATGACAGCATTAAATGGTTATATTCGAGAAGAATTCAGCAATATATGGCTACAACTCCAGAAAATAATGATGTCGAAGAAGAATGGAAAAACATTAAAATGATAATTCAAAATGCAGCTAATGAAACTTTAGGAAAAGTAAATATACAACAAAGAAGAAATAGAACTCTAAAAATCTGGGATGATCAAATAAAACAATTGATTGAAGAAAAAAATGCGGCTTATAAAAAATATTTGAACAGAAAGACAGTAGAAAATGAAATAGAATTCAAACGCTGTAGAGCTATTGTTAAGAGGGAAATAAGAAAGAGAGATAGGAAAACATGGTTAAATTTTGTTACACATTTAGAATCAGATTTGCATAAGCTCCAACCTAATGCCTTCAAAATATTAAAACATTTGAATAAAGATATTAAAGAATCTACCAAAATTAATTGCGGAGTAACAAAAGAAGATTGTTTCAATTATTATAAAAGTCTTTGGACTGACAATAGCTATGAAGATACAATTTTCCGAAATAATAATGAGACAGATTCCATAATATCATTGGAAGAATTGAACAATAGTTTAAAGAAATTAAAAAATGGGAAGGCAACTGGCACAGATGGCTTGAATTCTGAATTGTACAAATATGCAGGCAAACAGTTCCATGAAAGACTGTTGTCCTTCTTTAATAATGTATTCAAAAATGCAGATATACCACAAGAATGGAAGACAAGCATTGTTATACCCCTGTTCAAGAAAGGAGACAAGAGAAAAATTGACAACTATAGGGGAATCAGTTTGTTAAACACATGCTACAAAATTTATGCAGACATTTTAAATGGAAAATTGAAAAGTTTCAATGAAAAATTCCTTATGGAATGTCAAAATGGATTTAGGAAAGGACGATCTTGTATTGATTCAGCATTTTCTGTTAAACTATTGCTTGAAAAAAGAAGAGAATTCAACTTAGAAACACATTTTGCTTTCATAGATTTTGAAAAAGCATTCGACACAGTCAAGAGATCAAAACTCTTAAATATATTGGAAGACAGAAATATACCAAATTTACTTCGGCAGAACATACAAAATATTTACAAAGACAACACCATAAAGATTAAATTAAATAACAGATTTTCTGAAGAAGGAATTATAAATCGTGGTGTGAGACAAGGCTGCCCCCTATCCCCAACACTTTTTGCAATTTATATCAATGAAGTAATATGTTGCTGGAACAAAACATATAAATTTGGAATAAGAATATCAGAAAATAGAAAATTAACACCCTATTGTTTGCAGATGACCAAATAATAATAGCAAATTCCGAAGATAATCTACAGAAAGGTCTGTATGAACTTAACAAAATTACAGAAGAATATGGATTAAAGATATCTACAGAAAAGACAAAAATTATGGCATTTCAAGGTGTAGATCCTGTCAGAAGTAAAATTGTACTGGACAATAAAATTTTGGAGCAGGTGAATAATTTTACATATCTAGGATGCAATATCTCATATGAAGAAGAAAAGGATGTAAATGCAAAAATATCTAAATTTTTAAGAATTTTAGGGTTAATAAATTCTATCTTCAAGCCACAGTTAGTCCAAAAGCATTCAAGACTGAAAGTGTATAAAACACTGGCTCTTCCAACTCTTTTGTATGGTAGCGAAGTATGGACGTTGAAACAGAAGGATATACAGAGACTTAGATCTGCTGAAATGAGATATCTTCGGAGGACTGCAGGATACACACTACTAGATCACAAAAAAAATGAAGACATCTTAGAAGAATTACACATGGAATCTTTAGAAAACAAAATTTCTGATTATAAGTCAAGATGGATGCAACATGTTCATCGAATGGAAGAGCACAGAATACCCAAACAAATGTTAAGATATCAACCTGCAGGAAGAAGAAGACCAGGACGTCCACTCAAAAGACTTCTGGATAGTGTTTCTCTTGAGGCCGAAACAGGTCAACAAATGGCCTAAATTCGTGAATGTACTATGATGATGATGATGATTTATTATTCCGGCTTTTACAATGAATATACATTTTTCCGGTACCCATGTTCACAGTTAACTACACATTTGTTTCAACATATTTTTCCATTCTTGTCTGTTCATCCATATATCTTCTTCTATTTCCAATTCCCTCTTAGTTTCATTGATTCCCTGAATCCACGTAATATTTGGTCTACCCTTCTTTTTCCTTCCCTGTGGTTCCCAATCCATGATTATCTTAGGTAGTCTTCCTTCTTCCATCCTTTTAATGTGTCCGTACCAATTTAATTGTTTCTTCTTTATAAAATCTAATATTGAATATTGTACCTGCATTTTTTCTTTTATATATGAATTTCTGATTTTATCCTTCCTGGATATTCTTGCAGCACGTCTCCAGTAGTCCATTTCAGTGGCGAGTATTTTTTTTCATAATAATAATAATAATAATAATAATAATAATAATAATAATAATTCCGGGGAAAAAAACCTGTTATATGCCACTGTGCCACCTGTAAATGTTCGATCGTATAACAAGAGACAGCTAGTGTCATGTTGGCCAATGTGATAACACATATTCCGCTAGAGTCAATTGCCAACATGTTTATTATCATATAATGAGACTCTATCCTAGGAGTCCACCTTCATAGTGGTGAAATTAAGGTGAGAAAATGGGCAATTTAGTGTTAGATGGGAAAGTTAGTGTTAGTTTAGGCAAGGTAGACTGAGTAAATAGGCGAATTAGTACATCACATTACTTCAGCGTTCACTTGTTTGTTAGCAGGTTTGTGATAAGTTGACTACACTGTCTGAGCAATGAATAATACATATTTTACATTGCAAATATAATGATTTTAGGTTACTTTGAGCTTAGTGTTTCACTTTATTTTAAGGCAGTTCTAACATTTTTTTGGAAAAAATATAAACATATATATTTCTCTCAGATAATTATTCACATACTGCAACAAATATATTGTACATTTTCGGAATTTTTGTTTAAATTTATGTAGCTGTCGTGGTAGTATAGAATCCCCGAAAACTTTCCAGTAATAAATGTGGGAGCAAATGGGAACATCTTTTAACTAAAGTAGGATAGTTAAGAGACTGGGGAGATAAGCACCGTTCCGTTCTATAGATATTAATACATTCTATTTTGTTATACTTTAATTTCTTTTAATTGTTTTGTTATTCTCTAAAATTGATAATAGATGTAGTCAGTGAAGGGTAGAACATTGCATTAATAGCTGTAGTACTGAAAAGATGGATTTTAAAGGAAAATAGAAGCTCCTTTCTCAACGGAAAATTATTGGGGCAACTATTTTTTGCCAGTTAACAATTACCTGAAAAGATAAATTACTTTAGCATCCTTATTTATGAGATCTTTATCAATACCCCAACCTGTTTACGCCATTCACTAAATACCATCATCATCATTTTCTTCATGGTGGCCGTTGGCCTGTTCCGCTCTCAGCTTTCATCTTCTCATCGTCTTCTAGGACGTCCCACATTTCTATAGCCTTTAGGTTGGTACAACAGTGCTTGTTTTGTTAGCCTAGAAGAGACCATTCTTAAAATATGTTCATGCCATTTTTGTTTATAGTTTTGTATTTTTTCATTTAGATTAACAATTTTGAGTTCTTGCCTAATTGTTTCACTAGGAATGTGGTCTCTTAGAGTATATCCTGCAACGTATATGAGGAACTTCATCTCTGATTTTTCTATTAATCTTCTGTCTGATCTATTCATCGCCCAATTCTCTGATCCATATGTCACAATGGGAACTGCCATTACCTTATAAAACTTTAGTATTCGTATGGTTATCCGTCCGGGTATTCCTCTGTTAGATACGAGTAATATAATTTTTACTTGGGTGGGCTACCAACCCTCCGCAAAACCCGCTTCCAGGAGGACCAGGGAGGACCAAATACCAAGAAAAAATTTTTTGCGGATACTAATATATAACAAAGTCAAGGTCAGTGTCTAGCTTTTTTTTTATTTATTTATTTAGCCTGGTGGAGTTAAGGCCATGTGGCCTTCTCTTCCACTCACCAGAACAAGCATATGTTACATATGAATACAAAAAAAATACAATAATAGTCATATAAAACAGGACAAACATATGTTACATATGAATACAAAAAAATTACAATAGTAGTCATATTAGACAGGACAAACATGTTACATATGAATACAAAAAAAAGTTACAATAATAGTTATTGAACAATTCATTATCTGTCATATTGAATAATAATGAAATTAATGTCTAATAATAGAATGAAACTAAATACAATTAAAATTAAATTAATGATACAATGAATAAAAAAGGAATAACAGCTCGAATCTACTATGCATAAAAAGAAGAGAAAAAAAACACTACAATGAATTAATCTACGCTTTTTATACAAGGCATTAGGTAAATATATTAACAAATCCTAAGTCTATTTTTATTAAATAATGCAAAAACGCATTATTAATTCTTAAAAAGTAGTATTAGTGAGTTGTTTTCTGTTAGTGATTTTATTTTCAATTTATTTCTGAAAGATGGTAAAGTTTGGCAGTCTCTGACATAGGGTGGAAGTGAATTCCATGTTCTAGCAAGAGAAACTGTAAAAGATTTCGAATAATAGGTAGTATGATGAGGAGGGATATAAAGGACACTGTGCTCAAGGGATCGGGTATCTAAGTTATGTGTGTCAGAGAGTTTAGTGAAGCGGTGTGATAAATAATAAGGTAAAGATGTGTGTAATATGTTATAGAGTAGGCATAGGGAATGGATGGTTCTACGATCTTGAAGACGAAGCCATGACAATTGTTCCAGAGATGGTGTAACGTGATCAATCTACGTATACCACAAATAAAACGTATGCAAGAATTGTGAACACGTTGAAGTCTTTGGGTAAGAACAGTATTTAGGTCAGTAAAAAGAGTATCACAATAATCAAAATGGGGCATTGCGAGTGTTTCTGCTAGCATTTTTCTTAGAGAAAACGGTAAACAATTTCTTATACGATTTAATGAGTGTATTATTGAGAAGATAGTTTTGCAAATGTTATTTATTTGTTTATTCCAAATTAAATGTTTATCCATAAACACTCCTAGATTTTTTACTGTCTCACTATAAGGGATCTGAACCCCATTAAGTGACACATGTAATACTGCATTTGTGTTAATTGAGGATAATAGTCTCTGATGGCCCATAATGATTGCTTGTGTCTTTCTAGGATTTAATTCAAGTCCATATTTCTCTGTCCACGCCGTTAGCGAGTCAAGGTTCTCGTTAATTTGGTTACCGCGTCATTTAAAGAATATTTGTCTGAGTGAAGGTAGATCTGCATGTCGTCCGCAAATAAATGATGTTTGCAATGTTTTAGGGAGTCAGATATGTCGTTTATATAGATTGAAAAAAGCAATGGGCCGAGCACCGAGCCCTGTGGAACTCCAGCTTTACGGTAGGTCCAAGAAGAGCGTAATGTAGAATTTCCTACAACATATTGCTGGCGCTCACGAAGGTAGGAGTTGAACCATTGCGTGACACTGTCAGAAAGTGAGAGTTTTTTTTAGTTTAAGCAACAATAAGTCCAAGTCTACCGTGTCAAATGCTTTACTAAAGTCAAGTAGTGTAAGAATAGTAAATTTTCGATTATCAGATGCTTCGCGTATGTCTTCACATATATTTAGTAGAGCAGTATTTGTATTGTGTCCTGTCCTAAAGCCTGATTGGTATTGATCTAAAAGGTCGTGTTCAGTTAGGTAGTCAGTCAGTTGTTTGTGGACTAATCGTTCCAAAGCTTTTGAAAGGGTAGGTAAAATACTAATGGGTCGAAAATCGTTAGGAGTTAAGGGAGTTTTTACTTTCGGGAGTGGGCGTACAATTGCTTGCTTCCATAATGTGGGATATATGGAGGTTTGTAGTGAGGAGTTGAAAACATGAGTTATGGTAGGTAGTATAACGTCGATTATTTTGTTAAGTAGAGGGATATTTATACGGTCAGTACCTTCTGCTTTTGTTTTTATTCGTTTGAGAGCTTTCTTTATGTCATTTTCTGTAAGATATGAAAAATGGAAATGTTCTCTGTCTGGTGGATTTGTCAATAGTAGTTCACTTGTTGTATGTGTTTTGTCTTTAGGAGTAAAGAATGTGCTTGTAAAATGGTTATTAAGTGTGTTCAGAGAAACAGGTAGTTTTTCTACCTGTGTGTCTTTCCTTCCTACACCCATTTTATTCAGATTTTTCCAAATATCTGGGTTATTGTTATTAGGTTCAGTAAGGCTGTATAGATTTCTAAGTTTGGCGTTTCTGATAGTTTGTGTAGTCTTTTTTCGTAACCGTTATAGTGATTAAGATTTATATCAGTTTTGTCGACTCTATATTTCCGATATGCTGCGTCTCTTTCAGTCATCAAGTCACGAATGTTAGCAGACATCCAGGGAGCAGGGTGTCGTTTCACTAGTTTAGTTTTCAGTGGAGCGTGTCTGTCATATAGTTGTAATATAAGGTTATTTAATGCCTCAACTTTTTCGTCAACAGAATGCAACGTCCATATAGTATGCCAGGGTAATTTTATAGCGTCTTCAAGTAGAGCTGCATTGTTTATATGTTTTAGGTCTCTATATGTGATAGTCTTAGGAGCTAGTTTAGGGCACTGCAGTGAATATGCTAAGAATATAATATCATGTGCTGATATTCCGGGAGCTGACAGTTGCCCGTGGGTTAGTACTCTGTCTGGATTATTAGTAGCAATTAAGTCAAGTAAAGTCTCAGAATGATTGGTGTGATGTGTAGGCTGTAAGGGAAGGATAGTCATATCACAAACTTGGAACGCGGACATAAGCTGTTGTGTATGTCTGTTGTCAGTGTCTAGTATATTTATATTAAAGTCACCCATGACGATAACGTGTTCATATTGTATACGTGCGTTTTTATAGAGCGGATTCTATTTCTGCTATTTTTTTCATTTTAGGGGGTTGGTACACTACACAAAGAAGGCATTTTTTGAAGCTTGCGTATATTTCTATAAACATAATTTCAGGAGATGTCTCGTTATTAGAAAAGTATACAGACTTAGGGCAAAGGTCTGCCCTAACGAAGACACCAACACCGCCCCCTCGACTATGTACACGATCATGTCTAAGAAAAGTATAACCATCCATGTCAATTAAACTAGAATTAATGGAGGGAGTGAGCCATGTTTCTGATACGAGAATAGCATGAATATTGGAAGAAGAAAAAATCATACTAATTTCGTCTGTATGTGCAGTTAAGCTTTGTGCGTTCAAGTGAACCACATGTAGGGAAGACGGGAAGGGGGAGAATGCTGTTTCTAGAACCTGTCTTGCATTATTGTTGTTTGGAAGGGGTTTGAGAAGGGTAGTGTCCTCTAACCTGTCAGAGACCGCCAAATGAATAGCATTATTTGGATGGAAAATTTTAAAAATATTTTAACTAGAATTATAAGAAAAGAACAAATCACTAATATCTTATTCAAATATTAAATTAATAAATAAAGTAAAATTTCTAAATATAATACTAATAATTAATGTGAAATTTCTAAATATAATTTTAATAATTTATATAAAAGTGCTAAATTGGGGATATGGTATCACTGGGCGTGTTTGCACTAGGTAGATTTACATATCAGAGGCCCGGGCGATGATGCGTTTGGTATCTCCATTTTTCACATGTATTGCGCCATCAATTGTCCACACATTTGTGACGCCAAATTTTGTGATGCAGTCCTTTAACAATTTATATCTAATTTGGGTGAGATCTTCTCTTACTATGATCCCACTGCCTTTCAATTGTTTTTTATTTTGGAAGACCTCCCTTCTCTTTCTATAACTGATGAACTTAACAATAACAGGCCGTGGTCGATCCGACTTTTTCCCAACCCTGTGACTCCTGTCGATATCACAGGTTTCTAATTTAACTCCAATATTGGAGGCCACGTCGATTGCTATATTGTCCGTATCTTCACCATCCTGTTCAGGTATACCGAAAATACGTAGACACTGTCGACGTTGGTATTGCTCTAGCGAGTCGGTTTTCTCACTTAACTGTTGTTCCAGTTTTAATATGTTGTTGTCCCTCTCCTGAAGCGAGAGTTCCAACTGCCTAATAACTTCCGTATTACGGTCTATAGTTACCTTTAGCTCCGATACAATAGCCTCACGCACGGAGTCCTTCAACAGCTGCAACATGGCTGGATCCCGCAAACATTCTTGGACCACACGCTTAGTTATTTCTTCTTTGCTTTCTTCACAATTTCTTGTTTTACGTGGAGCCATTATGCGTAAAATTAAGCTACAAACAAAATAAATTCGCAATATCGATATTACGTTTATAAAAACAAACTAACACCTGCTGAAAATTGTGCAAAAACACGAGCAACCAGTTTCACTCTTATTCACAATCCGCCATGACACAATTCCTACCTTATGGAATTTGTAGCTTTATCCTACTGAAAATATAGAAAATAAATTGTTCAGTCCATCTAGAACTGATGTAGGGGGGATATCAATCACTTTAGCAATTAGTCCAGTAACTATAATATTATTCGTGCCACATGTCCTGCCCACCGCAGTGTTCTTATTACTTCTGATTTCTCATAAAAGATCATGTAGCTCACTATTAAGAAGTCTTCTCCATTCACCTGTCTGTTCATCTCTCTTTGGTCCAGCAATTTTCCTAAGAACTTTATTCTCAGATACTCTGAGTTTTCTCTCCTCCCTTAAATTAAGAGTCTGTGTTTCGCATTCATATAAGTGGGAGAATGACAATTTCTATTTAACGTTTTTTGAGGACAAGAGTCCCTGTAATGCATAATGGCATTCATTTCCAGAATTAAGCCTATGTTTAATTTATTTGTGTATGTCATTCTTATTTAAATTAAACATAGGCTCAATTCTGGAAAAGCGTGCTATTATGCATTGCAGAGACTCTTGACGTCCCAACTCCTTTCAAAAAACATTACAACTGAAAATATATAAAACTATTATTCTACCAGTTATATTATACGGCTGCGAAACATGGACTCTTATTTTAAGGGAGGAAAGGAGATTACTAGTATTTTAGAATAAAGTTCTTACGGCAATTTTTGGGCCAAAGAGAGATGAACAGACAGGTGAATGGAGAAGACTACTTAACGGTGAACTGCATGGTCTTTGTAGGAAGCCAGATATAATAACAGTTAAGTCGCGTAGACTGAGATGGGCAGGACATGTGGCACGAATGGGGAATGAAATACGTGCATGGAAGCTTCTTGTAGGAAAACCAGAGGGAAAACGCCCAGTTGGTATACAAAGAATGAGGTGGGAGAATATCATTAACTATGATTTGAGGGAAGTAGATTATACAGGGAATGATAGGAAAACATTAGCTCAGGATAGGGATGTTTGGAGAGCTTATGTCCGAGCTGCCATAAACCTATGGGTTATATAGTGCCAGTGAGTTAGTTATCTCATTTCTATTTGTAAATATTGTTCCTAAGTATTTGAATTCAGCCACTTTTTAAATTGTTCATTTGTCATTAACTGTCAATTTCATTATATGGTGTATTCCTATGTGTGATCATATATCTTGTTTTATTTATGAGACTGGAAACTAAATAAAACTAAATATGTTGTCACACATAGAAATACATTAGAAAAAGTGATCCCACTACAGGCCTCAGGAGGCCCTTGGGGTAGTGGGAGGTTAAGGCTCCCACTATTTCTGGACAATCGGCACTTGATGTCAGCCGGGTTGTCAGCCCTCCGTGACGGCCGCCTTTACCCCAGAACAAACGTCTGGTACTCATTTCCGTTAGAGGCTGAGTCGACCCCAGGGCCATAGTGCCGCCAGAAGGTTTGGGTCAGTTTAAAAATCCTGACCCACCGGGACTTGAACCCTCGACCTTTCGGCTTGTAGTTCAGTGCCTTAACCACTACGCTACGGCGTGCCCCATAGAAATACATTATATAATGGAATTGTACAGTTAATGACAAATGAGGGAAATTTCTAAGAAGTGGCTGAATTCGAATACCTAGGAACAGTAACTACAAACAGGAATTATATTCACAAAGAAATTAAGCATAGGCTTCATTCTGGAGATGTATTCGATACTGGTATTAAAAAATAAAAGTAATTTTTGTAATCTAAAAATTTTATTACATTCCCATTTGCATTCATATAATTTGGTACAGAGAATTAAATTAAATTTTTTCTAGCAAACAATAGATCATTGAATACTCTGGAATGTTTCACATCTGATTTAGAAAATAAATTTGGGCTGAACTTTACAACGTGTGACGCGACTTTTTTATTACCTTCATGGACTCCTGTCATATTTTATTCTTAGGCTCTCATTTTTCAAATTATTTCCCACCATTTACAATGATTTTTACATGTTTTCTAACGATTATTTGAATATATTTTTTCACGATATTGAACTACATCAAGTCTTGGCAGTCATATTTATTTTAACGAATATTCTGTGTTCCAGCGTTACCAATATAGTTTATACTTATTAACTTACACTGAATAAATTCAGCGTGAATTCTTACACAGGTTAGAGTGCTTAAATTTCGTTAAATTAGCTTTTATGTTGGTCTTTGACAGTTTAGAGTACTTAAATTTTGTTAGGTTAGTTCAAATATCTTATATATGTTGGCTGCATCCCATGATTCCATAGTCTAAACAGCTTCGCGCTGTTGGCATGCGCATGGTGTATGATTGGAACTTAGAAAAGAAAAATGTTGCACTATGTAACTAATATTGTATACTTAATGTTATTGTTGATGTGTATCGTAATTTGACATTCCCGCGTACAAGTTTGGTTGCTATGAAAACAAAAGAAATCACAATACTTTAAAAATGACCAAACACACTAGTGCGGTAAGTCAAAACATTTATTTTGAAATATTGATAATGATACCGCAATTTGTATTAATTTCGGTATTAATTCATCACATCCAGCTTTCCACACCTCCTCTATTTCATCATCACTGCACACATCGTTAAAAACTTTCTTCATAATCAGAAATAAATCCCAAATCAAAATGGTTTTACAGTTTTAACAAATATAAGATGGTGACATGACCAATAATATGTATTATTTCTCTATAGTAACACATATAGCCGATTCACCTTCTGAAATCTAACATTTATGTTCAATTATATTTATTAATATATTAGCTAATATCTTAATTACTAAAATAAATACACATAGTTCAAAAAATAGTATGCAATACTCACGTGGTAAACACATAACGAAATCTCGGAAATAAAAAAAAAATCAACGTAAGCGCCTCGTTTTTTAAACTTTTCCTCGATTCGTATCAAGTGTTTACCACACTCGTATCGCAGTATACTATTGCGTCACATGTGAAGTGTTTCCTAAATTTGAAACCTAAATTTCTGTTTACATTTAAATTTTAATTTGTTTCAGCTATTTCCCTGGAAATAATATTTTCAATATTAAATAACAGGAAAGTTTGCTGCAACATTGTTGAAATGTAAAGTTTTTTAACTTGATAATTCCGACAATGTTTATAGGCCTATGTTAAATAAATGAACAGCAGTGAGTTTGAAATGTTCTGTTTTTAATGTATCTGTTTCCTAGAAAGCAGATAAAACCAGTGCAAACTGCAGTCAGACAGATGCATACATTCCGCTTGTCCAAATGCACAACTCAGTTTAAATTCTCGGAATCCGTACCTGCATGATCGCTTAAATATTTATTAATTGTTCAAAATCATACTTCTTGCATATCTCAAACATGAGAGTTGTTTACATAATAATTAGGTTTTCAAGATTAATTTGTTCTGTTATTAAATTGAAGCATATTCAATCTCATTTGATAACTTAATACTTAACATATTACTAAGCTCAGACGTTTAAAGAAATTTATCCCAGTTTCATTCAAATAAATCCTTGTGCAGAATCCTGTCCTGCCATAATTCGATTATTCTCTTTTTCTTCTTGCAAGGATTGAACCTTTTTGGTTCGTTCGGCTGCTGTGTTCAAGAGATGGGCGTCCCCGATCTCTTTTTTCTCCTCTTGGTTGATAGTTCAAACTTTTCCTAGGCAATCTGTTGGTATCTATTCTGCAGACATGGTCTTACCATTTTCTCCTATACTATTCTATTTTATTCTATTCTCAGTCATCCTTGCCAAGTGTTCTTTCCAGTTTGTTCTATTTTTCTCTATTGTTGAGTTTAATTCCTCTATTTTTAGTTGTCTTATTTCTGTGTTATGTTTTTTGTCTCTTCTTTGATATCCTGCTATTGGTCTGAGGAATCTCATTTCAGCAGTTTGTATCTTGGCAGACTGTTGTGTTGTCACTGTCCATGTTTCCAGCATACAACTATTCACCACGAGGAAGAAGAAGTTTGGGAAGACCAAGGAAAAGATGGAAAGAGCAGCAATTTGGAGCCGGAACAGGCTAGTAAATAAGACTAAACCGTGAAGAAGAAGAAGAAGGAAGAAGAAGACTATTCTATTTTATCTGTCAAACTGAATATTTGTAGTTCTATAGCTTCACTTCGTTTTTTATCTACTAATTATCCACAATTCGATTATTGTGACATTATATATGATGACCTCAACTGTGACCTGTCGCAGAGACTGTAGCGTGTTCATAATGCTTGCGTTCGTTTAAATTTCAACATCCGGCATTATGATCATATTTCTGAACACTTCATGATCCCTCTTAGCTCCGTCTTAGTGACAGACGTAATTTGCACTCTCTTTCACTTATTTTCAAATTTCTGAATTCCTACACTCCAAGTTACTGATTTGAGAAGTTATCTTCTTACCACAAAATTGACACTAGGTCACAAGATAAGTATTGCTAACAATCGCTCTTCACAACACTTCGTCTTATTCTACCTCTTTCATGGTAGCTTCTAACCGCTCTTGGAATTCCCTCACACAAGATATCAGGGCTTGCCACGCACTTAACACTTTTAAGTACCGGTAACGCTTGTACAATTACTTGTTAAATAATTATTTTTTTCCCCAGAACTATTTTTTTCTGTGTCGTTATTTTTCTTTTTCATTTTTTCTATCTTGTACATTTTACATTTGATTCGTTGAATGTAGAGTAATTAAAAATGTCGTAAATAATAATCGTATTGTAGATATACTATGTAATAATTAATGTTTATTAGTTGTATTTTTTTTAATTTTTCTAACCTGGTTGAGCGTTAGACAAGGCCTTAACTCTACCAGGTAAAATAAAACTATATATTTCTCACACAAAGTGGAAATCGTGTAAGTACACAGATTTTAATAGTGAGTGGAGAACATGTTTAACGACTCACCTCATATAATTTCAAATGTCTTTGATACCGGCGGTTTCAGACAATATCTTATCCCTTTTCAGTCATGGCTTCCACTGATGAATTCTCTAGCAATCAACAACCAGAGAATTTCATCAGTGGAAGCCATGACTGAAAAGGGATAAGATATTGTCTGAAACCGCCGGTATCAAAGAAATTTGAAATTATGTGAGGCGAGTCGTTAAAAATATGTTCTCCACTCACTATTAATGATATAACCTCATAGTGTTTACTTCCCAATATTAATTTAAATATACACAGATTTTAAATTCGAATTCCTTAAGTAAACATAATCAATATTAAATAAATTGAGTCAAATGGTAAGGCCTTCTCACAAGGGAACTGTCAACCATGGCATGCTGAAACCTACCTTGAAATTTCTCCCAGGGAAGCGTTGTGATATACAAAGGCCGTGTCCAAAAAATTATCTCCCGTTTATAACTGTAAGGCACTAAAATCCAGCGCCAAATTTCTCATTTAAACTATAAGGAAGTAATACAACTCCCGAGATGGTAGATTGGATAACCCTCACTACATGCTGTCCCGTAGAAGTCTGTAATACTTATTCTGAAACACAAGACACACAATATCAGCCCATTGTGTTTCTATCTCCAAACTTATTTTACATCGAAATGGTACGTTTCCGGACATGGGTTCCTTATCAAAACGTTATCTACTATTCCCCTCTACAGCCCCTAGAAGTTTTACACCACACTAGTAGTAATCTTATAAAATTTTAAAATATATGCAATTTAATTTATAAAAATAGTATTAATATTAAAAAATGTGTTAAGGTGGCGTTTTAAATATTGATAATCATTAGTTATTTTATTTTGTCTCTTTTTTTTCATATCTAATACATAAAAATGAACGTTTGTATGTTTGTTGGTTTGTCTGTTTGTACTTTATGCGCGGTCATACCGTTGATCCGATTGTGATGGGCCTTTTGTAAAATGTTCAGGAGATTCCCGGAATGAACATAGGCTATAAGAGAGTTATGATACTTATCTCCTACAGCCTTAAAAATCGCCCGTTGTAGTGGAAAACGTGAAAAAAGTATTTCTTTGGACGCTTAAATGGCTTACGCTGCCTAAACCATAACAAATACACAAATTTATGTACACAGAATTGAATATCTCAAAAAGCTCTACAAAAAAAGTCCGCGACACCATATGTTTATCTCTTACAGATAAATCACAATAACAATTTTTCTCTTTCATTGATGCCAAGAAGATCGAGACAAGTACGTAGATTCCTGTGCAAGCATAGCAGCACATGACGGGTATTCTTTTACGGATAACTCAAAATAACGAATTTTATCTTTTAGGTAATTTATGCCAAGAAGATAGGGATGAGTTGATTCCCGGAGAACGCCGATTAAACAGTACGGGGTGTCTAAAAATAATTACGACATACATTTTTCATTTTACTTATTTAACCAAACATTAAACTCGTTAATTTTCGTACTTCATCTCATTTATGTCAAGAAGTTCGGGATAAGTAGATTCCCGGGCAACGTCGGGTAATCAGCACGGAGTGTCTAAAAATGTACATTTATAATTATTTTCCTTGTACTTATTCAACTAAACATAAAAGCACATTAATTTTCATTTATTTAGGCGTAGCAGCGCACGCCGGGTGTTAGCTAGTATATTATATAGGGATTGCCTAACGAGCAATTTAACTTGTCTTGCTTGTGTACATTTTATTATTAGTTCCATTTTTAATTTTTGTTTTTATTAACATTGTTATGTTATTGATCTTACTTTATAGATATTACATCAATGGTAAAATTTTCATTTAGGTTTTAATAACTAACTCACTGGTACTACCGAACCCCCACAACCCTATCCTGAGCTAATGCTTTCCAGTCGTCCACTGTAAATCTACTTTCCTCAAATTAAGGTTAATGTTAATCTCCCACCTCATTTTTGATCTACCAACTGGGCGTTTTCCCCCTGCTTTCCTACAGAAGCTTTCAAGCCCCTCTTTCATTACCCATTCGTGCCACATGTCCTGCCCATCGCAGTCTATGAGATTTTAATTTTAGATTTATTTGTGATTTCTATATTATAAATGTAACATATATTTGTCCTGGTTTGTGATGAAGAAGACCACGTGGCTTCAACTCCACCAGGCTAATAAATCATCATCATAGTCCATTCACGAATTTAGGCCATTTGTTGACCTGTTTTGGCCTCAAGAGAAACACCATTCAAAAGTCTTTTGAATGGACGTCTTGGTTTTCTTCTTTCTTTGGGTTGATAGCTTAACATTTGTTTGGGTATCCTGTGATCTTCCATTCGATGAACATGTTGCATCCATCTTTACTTATAATCAGAAATTTTGTTTTCTAAAGATTCCATGTGTAATTCTTCTAAGATTTCTTCATTTTTTATGATCTTGCAGTCAACCGAAAGTACCTCATTTCAGTAGAATTATGCCTCTGTTTATCCTTCTGTTTCAATATCCATACTTCCCTACCTACAAATGAGTTGGAAGAACCTGTGTTTTATATACTTTTAGTCTTTAATGTTTTTGGACTAAGTGTGGCTTGAAGGTAGAATTTATCTTCTTCTTCTTCTTCTTCTTTCTCTTCTTCACTTCACGGGCTAGGCAAATTGCCTGTTCCGCCCTCACAGTTGTTCTGTCCATCTTTTCACTGGCCTTCCTACATTCCTTTAACCTCTTGTCTTGTAGAAATGTTGCTTTTGGTAACCTTATAAGTTAAGAGGCTCATTCAAGGGAACCCTGGTTTCATTCGTGAAACAGGCAAATGAGTACATTCATTAGTTTTACATGCCTAACCCATTTATCTCTATATTTTTTATTTTTATCATTCAATGGATATATACGTATTTAGGCCTAACTCTGTTCTTATATCTTCATTCTTTATCCGATCCAATCTAGTGCAGCCTTTTGTTCTTCTAAGAAAATTCATTTCTACGCTTTGTATTCTACTTTGTAATTTTTTTTTGTTATTACCCAAGATTCACTCCCATAAATTAATGCTGGAACCGCCAATGTTTTATAAAACTTCAATCTAGTATATATCTTCTTGTTTTGTTCTTTGTCTTATATATAGTTCCGCGTATCATTTAAAATTTCGGTAGTTCATATTTATAAAATGTATGAATACATAAATAATAATAAATTAATGTATTGGTATAAAATGATATGACGTAGAAGAATGATAATGTCGAACAGGCTGCAATGTTTGATAGGTCTGCAAGTAAAGTCAAAGCTTTTACATTTGTCATGAACATGCCATTATGATATTGAATAATTTCATTGTGTCGATATGTTTTATAAATAAAATAATTCCGCAAGGTTGGTAACAGAGAAGAAAAACATTTGTAAATGAAAATGTAATACGCATGCCTGAGCACGAGGATGCCTGCAGCACTTTTTTCTTGTCAAAGCATCGTCGTAAGCTTTGAATTTCCATTTGGCTCCAGTTTTCAAATGACGACGTCCCCTAAGATTAAAATTGCTTTGTACCCACCTGAGAAGTAGCTTCCGCGAATGTACCCAATTAAAACGGAATTTCTTTCCCGGCTTCTTTTCAACGAGATCAGAAAAAAATCCTTACAAGAAAGGTACGTGAGATTCTTATTTTTAAAGGGCAAGACGTGTAATGTATAAAAATGTCTTTATGACGTTCTATATAAGAGGATTTAAAATTGTCTATTATAAAGGAAATAAAAACTCTTAAGCATGTCAAATTAAGATATTTATTTTGATACAAATGTTCCCTTTATCAAAAAGTTTATATTTATTACAACTATTTTTATTATATATATAAATAATAATAATAATAATAATAACAATAATAATAATAATAACAATAATAATAATAATAATAATAGTTTTATTTTACCTGGCAGAGTTAAGGCCTTAAGGCCTTGTCTACCACTCAACCAGGTTTAAAAAAATACAAACAAAAAAATAGTCTTAAATCTAAATTACAATATAAATATATATATATATATATATATATATATATATATATATATATATAAACGATTACAAGTTATGAATACAATACAATTAATATTTAAAATGTATTTTGATTTACTCTAAATTTAATGAATTAAATATATAATATGTACAAGATATATAAAAAAATGAGGAAAAGATTAATGACATAGTATAAAATTAAATAAATAGAGAAAAATTAATTATTAGACAACAGGTAACTGTATAAGCGTGACTTAAAGGTACCAAGTGTGCGGCAACCCCTTATATATATAGATCTGGTGTTAATAATGTTGATACATTTTTCCGGCACAAATGGTTTGTCTTCAATTTCGCTTTATAATTTTCCTCCATTCGTCTCTATTATAACACATTTCTTCCTCTATATACCAGTCCTTCAAAGTTTCTCTAATCCCTTGGATCCACGTGAGATTTGGTCGTCCTTTCCTTCTCGTTCCTGATGGTGTCCACTCCATTATTTTTTTTTTGTAATCTTTCATCCTCCATTCGCCTAATATGCTCGTACAATTTTAGTTGCTTTTCTTGGATAAATTCTAAAATTGAATGCTGTACATTCACGTTGTCTTTTTTAATATAATTTCTAATTTTCTCTCTCCGTAATATCCCAGCAGATCTTCTCCAATAGTCAATTTCTGCTACCATTAATTTTCTTTTCATCTCATAATTTATAGTACAAACCTCTGAACCATAAGTCATAATACTTCTAACTATTGTTTTAAAAAAATTAACTTTAGTTTTATTATTATTACTTACGTACTTACTGGCACTATCGAACCCGTAGGTTCATGGTCGCGAGGATATAAGCTCTCCATACATCCCTATCCTGAGCTAATGCTTTCCAATCATTCCCTGTATAATCTACTTCCCTCGAATCATAGTTAATGTTATTCTCCCACCTCATTCTTGGTCTACCTACTGGGCGTTTTTCCTCTGGCTTTCCTACAAGAAGCTTCCATGCAAGTCTTTCATTCCCCATACGTGCAACATGTCCTGCCCATCGCAGTCTACGAGACTTATCTGTTCTTATTATATCTGGCTTCCTATAAAGACCATGTAGTTCATTGTTATGTAGTCTTCTCCATTCACCTGTCTGTTTATCTCTCTTTGGTCCAAACATGTTCCTAAGTACTTTATTCTCAAATACTTGTAATCTCCTTTCCTCCCTTAAAGTTTTATTATTTATTATTATTATTTCATTTTTATTTAGCAGATTTCACAATGTTTCATATCATCTCCCTG
Source organism: Diploptera punctata (assembly GCA_030220185.1). Classification (NCBI taxonomy): domain Eukaryota; kingdom Metazoa; phylum Arthropoda; class Insecta; order Blattodea; family Blaberidae; genus Diploptera; species Diploptera punctata. Next base: position 360,154 of record JASPKZ010000797.1, read on the forward strand.
CGCCTAATACATCAACTGTCATTCTCCTCTAAATTTCTCTGACATTCCAATCTCCATCAATTTCTTGGGGGTGACGGAAAACATTGTATTGTGAATAAATTCCAATTTTTTTTTGTTATTGGAAATGAGCGTATGTAGGACTGTGTAAAGTACTTGGAAGCGTTTCCTTTTAATCCATATTTCCCTCATTTTTTAAATAATTGGATTTCTTTCTCTCTTCTGCCCATATTGTTCCAGTTTTTTATTCGGTTTGTCCTCTTTGTCATCTTGCCACTTATGCACCTTACTTATAAAGATATATCTGTTTAGAATGTCGTCTTGAATCTTTTCTGTCTTCATCAATTCATTTCATAGTATCCACTGGTGCTTTACTTCCATTTTCTTAGAATTCCATTATTTATTTTGTAAGCCTATTTGAGTTCATTTGTTTAACATGCCCATACAATTTTAATCTGTATTTTCTAATATAACACTGAATGTCTGTATATATTTTTATTTCCTTTTTACTTTTGAGCCTGTATACTTCACCTATGACTTATGGACCTAAAATGTTTCTTATAATTTTGCATTCTTTTTTTCACTTATTTTCGATATATTTTTTCTGATTAAAATACAGTTAGTACCTTTCCTGCGCATACACCAGATAATTGTAAATAAAAATGGCACCACTAATAAAGTTTTGAAACATAAATGTACAGAAAAATAGTATGATGCAGCGAACTTCATTACAAAAACATAAATGTCATTAAAATTGGTTAAGAATAATATTCGAGATTCACAAAATCTATTAATCATAAAAGGGGTTGAAATTATGTACTCTTTCTGTGCGTACACTTGAGTAACTTGTGTATTGCATGGGGTAGGCCTATTTTGTTTACGTGCAGTATTGATCTTAGTTTTGTGTATCGCTAGGATTGACTAATGCTACCTTTGTTCCTATTTCTTCAGTTAATTGCATTCAGCATGGCAAAGATGAAGCAACTCAGTGACAATTTAAAGAAAGTGATTGTGAACATGGCTCTTAAGGGTTATAGTTTACGGAAAATAGGAGTACTGACCAAACAAAGACATTCTCCAATTCAGAGAGTGGTTAATAAATTCAAATATCAGGGCTCAACAGCAAATTTGTCTAAACAGTCCAAGAAACATATTCTTAATCAGAGAGAAGAACGTTTTCTAGTTCAGCAGGTAAGGTCTAACCCGAGACTAAATGTGCCTAAACTGCGTGTAATTCTGGAACAGGAAATAGGGAAAATAATATGTAACACAACCATCCGTCGTGTGTTGTATAGGGCAGGATATCATGGACGACGGCCTAGAAAAAGGCCATATGTTAGTCCGTTGAACCGTGCTCGAAGACTTAAGTTTGCTAAAGAGCATGTGAATCACGGTCAGGACTTCTGGGATAAAGTCATGTGGACCGATGAAACAAAAATAAACATTTTTAGGTCGGATGGTATCCAGACTGTATGGAAGAAATGAAATGCTACCAACGAAGTTGTCAACACACTTCCCACAGTTAAATATGGCGGTGGCTCCATAATGATTTGGGCCTGCACGTCATCCAAGGGGGTTGGGAATATTCAAATTGTAGACGGAATCATGGACAAATGGGGCTATAATAACATTTTAAAAACAAATGTTAAACAAAGTGCCCAAAAAATGGGATTGCCTGTTGTGTGTTACTTCCAACAGGACAATGATAGCAAAAATACCGCTGATATAAATAAGGAGTAGCTAATTTGGAATGTTCCCAAATAGTTAACCCCCCCCCACAGTCGGCAGACTTAAACCCTATTGAATATCTATGAGCCTTCTTGAAGAGGAATGTTCGTAAAAAAAGAATGTAAGTTCAAAGGAAGACCTAAAACAGGCAGTGTTCCAGAGCTGGGAAAAATCACCCCTGATATGTTCCAAAGACTGGTGAATTCCACGAGAAGAAGATGCCAGGAAGTTATTAAAAGAAGAGGATATTCCACCAGATATTAAATTGCCTGAGTAATGAAGAGTTTTATTTATTTTGTTGTCAGTTGTACGCACAGAAAAGGTACACAAAATGTGAATAATTAAGTGATTTTTGTTTGTTTTTAAATGAAATAAAGAAATAATTTATTGTTTATTTGTTCATATCTTGCAAAAACCAACATGGAATTCACATTTAAAATAAAAGATAAATAATAATTCTTTAACTACCCAGAATTTGTTTTTTTTTTATTTGTTCTACAACTCTGTACGCATAGGAATGGTACTAACTATAATTGTTTCTCCACTATAGAGGAACTCTGGTTTAATTGCAGTGCTATAGTGTCTTATTTTTGCACGTAAAATATTATTATTATTATTATTATTATTATTATTATTATTATTATTATTATTATTATTATTATTATTATTATGAAGTAGAACACAAGAACGTATCGCCTTTTAATAGGTTTAATAAGATTATTATTATTATTATTGTTATTATTATTGTTATTATTATTATTATTATTACAGGTTATTATTTTTTATTATTTATTTATTTAGGTTATGTGATGTAGTTATGGGAGACAGAATATCATATGCATTTTTCTGTAATTTTACTTTTTTAACTAGTCTAGATGCATTAATTTTGCAATGGCTTCGTTTTTACGGAGTAGAATTTCCTTTTATCTGAGCGAATCAATTGAGCACTTTTCTAGCGTTATGCTTGAATGTTTTATGAGTTTCTTCCTGCACGTCAGTCTCATTGGGTACTTTACTTGTTTCACTTGCTTCATTACTGATGTGCCCCTCGACGTATTCTGTATGACTTAAATATTGTTATTCTATTTACTGTACGTTAAAAAAATCCGTGTTTCAGATAACTATATACTTCAAATTCTGAACCGCTTCCTATATTTATACAAAAATACAGAATTCAAAATAAAAAATTGCAGAATAAAGTAAGCCATACCTGATTATTTAAATGCCTCTTCTGAAATTAACTGCATGCTACGTATGTATAGTTTGATTATTAGTTTTATTATAATCGATTAGAACGACTAAAAAGGAAATAAATAAAAAAAATCAATCTAATATATAAAAATGAATGTTTGTTTGTTCGTACTTTATGCGCGGTCATACCGCTGATCCGATTGTGATGGGGCTTTTTGCAAAATGTTCAGGAGATTCCCGGAACGAACATAGGCTATAAGAGAACAAGCCACGTGGGCTTAATCCGTGATTGTTGATGATGATGATGATGATAATAATAATAATTTTATTATTATGTAATGTACCCGAGGGTCATGGGTTAAAACCCGGTGGGGCCATTGGATTTGTTAGGATGGAAAAATCCAAGGAGAAAGTCCTCCGAGAGACTTTAAGCCATGGGGCCCCGTGTCTGAAGATTTTTCAGGCTCGTAAAATCTTCTTAAGCCTGAAAAAAGAGGCATCTAAGCAAAATGTATCGACCTCAACATCCTAGTAATACCTTTGGTGCCTGGTATATCTCATTGAGTTGGTATGTTGATCGCATACCTTTAATGACATATATGACAATATCTATGACTAGAGCAAGGAACTCACTTCTCAGTCGTGTCAGGGACTGTCAATCGCTATCATTATTTAAATACAAATTAACTGATATCTTAAGTTCGACATAATGAAAACATTAACTGCATAACAACTATATACAAACTTCTATAAATAATCATCTAGGAAGCTACATATTTTACTTTATATAATTTTAATTATATTATATTCCATGTTTTTGTTAGTATTAGCTAGTATTAGATCACATCATTATTTTGTTTTGTTTAGTCCGTATTTTAATAATATATTAAAATTGTAATATGTATCAATTTTTTGTATAATTCTACTATTCGATGGTTGAGTGGAAGAGAAGACTTTATGACCTTAACTCTGCCAACTAAAATAAAGTATTATTATTATTATTATTATTATTATCATCATCATCATCATCATCATCATCATCATCAAAGCTTACGCCCTCTGGCCCGTTCCGACTTCAAGAGATTTGGTCTTTCCACCTAGCAATTGGTATTCCTTGACTTCTAGATCCTGTGGTTCTGTACTTTAAAATCATTTTAGAAGGTATATCATCTGGCATTCTTAGTAGATGTTCGTACCAATTTTGTCTTTGTTTGTCAATTTTATCCGTCAATTTAAAAATATGTAATTGGTCTCTTGTCTCAGAACTTCTTTTCTGGTCATAATTGTGTAGTCTGCCGTTGGCCTTAAAAAGTTCATCTCCGCTGCCTCTATTTTTTTTCTTATCTGAATAATTATTATATTATTATTATTATTATTATTATTATTATTATTATTATTATTATTATTATTTTAATTGCGGATGAGCCCATGTAGGACTACGCAAAGTACTTAGAGGCGTTTCTTTTGAGCCCAAATTTCTTTCATTCTTTTACTATGAGCTTGTTTTCTTCGGATTGTCCTCTTGGTCAACTTGTCACTTATTCACCTTAATTCTAAATATATCTCTGTTTGGGATATCTTCTTTAGTAATTCCTGCCAATTTTAAGTCCTTTTTGACTTCATCAATCCACTTCATAATATCCACTGGAGCTTTACTTCTGTTTCCGTAGAATTCCATTATCTATTTTGTAAGCCTATTTGAGTTCATTCGTTTAATATGGCCATAAAATTTTAACCTTCGTTTTCTAACATGACTATGAATGTCTGTATACATTTTTTATCTCCTTTTTACTTCTGAGTCTAAATGCTTCATCTATGACTTGTGGACTTAAAACTTTTCTTATAATTTTGCATTCTTTTTTCACTATATTTTCGATATCTTTTTTAAGGTTTTGGTTTTTGGGCGAAGTTGACCAGTGGTATCCGATACCCTCTGTTTGCGTGTTTGGCCAGACTCCCCAGAATCCGACAGCCTGTTTGTACTGTTGTTAACAGCAGTGGATTGGTTACACCTGGGGTAAAAAATTGTTTCCTTTCACGCTTCATAGTACTTAGTTATCACAATATTTGGACCGAAATCCAGTTTCATAGGACTGGAGTGGTTAGTTCCAGAACCGGTTCATCCACCCTCTCTGCCGTTGGGAAAAAATCCTCTTCTGTCGTCGAAGCCGTTGACCTCCTCAGTTGAGCCGCGAGTGCTTATTTGGCAAGGTCTTGTTCGCACCTGTCCTGTATATCTACAGGAACTTCCCCTATCAGCCATTGGGACGTGCCGTGTCGGGGTTGAGGACCCCCATCCTAGTGTTTCACATGAGGTTAAGTCTAGTCCTTTCTTAATTCAGAAACAAACCCCCATGTAAGCTAACCAGACACGGTATTATTATTATTATTATTATTATTATTATTATTATTATTATTATTATTATTATTATTATTATTATTATTATTATTATTTTATTATTGTATGAGCAATTACGATAACTAAATTAACTTGGTATAATGGCTCCTGAAGGGACAAGCTAGGGCTCTACTTTTGGCTACACAATTACAAATAGATGTTTACACCATTAATAAAATGAAATTGATAAACATAGGGAATGCATAATGCATGACATAGCAGTTTACTACTTTCTATTCTAGATGGAGCGCACACTTAAGCATGTTAAGATTTAAATAACTTTTTTCATACAGGGAAAAAGTTTATCTGGCATTTAGCTCGCGGCTACGTAACTTCCCTTACAAACGAATAAAAATCTAAAAAGCAAGTCTTATTTTAATTCTTGAAGGGGTGTATCTTAATGCTTGCATATAACTGACTAAAATTATATTTTGGATTTGCAAAAAAATGCAGTGAAGAGTAGAGTCACCCAAGAGAATTATAAGCTACAAGACAAAGAGAATAACAGAAGAGGTTGTGCCTTTAAGTTTTAAAATATACTGCGCATCAGCTGGATGTCCTTTGCTTTGTCGTCGAGGCTTAACATCAGGAAGAGCTAAATACGTTGTGTACTTAATTTACGAGTAGGAACTCATGCTTTCGTCGTGTTGACTTGATTCAACAAATATTGATTCCTGAGTAGAGGTTGTTTTCTGTGATTCGATTATCACCATGTTTACCTTTAACCTCATAATGGATTTAAAATATGCTACTTAGCCGGTATTATGCATCAACCGGCTAAGCGCCATTAAAAAATGACATCTTGATGACATCTGTTGCACTGGCTCATGAAGGAAGTGTACGCATAATTTTAGCACCAAATCTTTAAGTATAGCCTTATTATCAAAGAAAAATGTAAACTCCATCAGTCCTATCAGAGATTCTATGCTTTACAACAAACGGCGATGAAACCAGATCTTCATAAATGCAAATATAAATTTTGCGTCATACAGCTAAGCGCCAAATTTTCCCGCTCTTAGATTGTTGATGCATAACTGTCAAACAAGGCAAATAACTTGCAATTCCCAGTAGTTAGTTTGGCGCTACGTTAAATAGCGAATATTGACTCAAACGTTAAACGCATTTTTCTCGAAACTTAGATAATGGCGCATAGCCGGTTAATGCATAACGTCATCATTATTATTATTATTATTATTACTGAAATAGAAATCTCTATAACATTTAAAGGTCATTCCATATGAAATCAGCAAAATATATACGTATAAGCTGAACTCGCAATTTCAAAAGTTTATAATTTTTATAGCGAAATGTTATGGTGCACTGAACATCTATGAACATTGTGAGCATCAAAGACATTCTCTGCGGTCGTACATTCTCCAGTTGTCTTTTAACATTTCTGGTTTTCTTCCTTGCATTTGGAGAATTGTACCATATATATATATATATATATATATATATAGGCTATATAAGGTTGTAACACCTACAATGCGGAGTTACGTTACACTGATGATATAATAGGTATTAAATTATAATGAAAGGCCAGTAGAGTGCTTGAACTAAACTTAACCTAAATTCAAGACAATGGGCAACACAGTAATAATTTCCTTTAAGGAAAAATTCCTGTGGACTGACCGGGAATCGAATCAGGGACCTCATGAACTGTAGTTAGAAACACTGACCACTAGCCCATCAGGCTGGTTTATTCGTAATAGGAGTTCCTTTGGTTATTGAGAAACGCATGACTTAGTAAATGCAGTAAACATTTCTTATGTGGGAAGAATACTGCATGATTCTATCCTTCGAATTCAGTGAGAGAATTCCGGAACTCCTCATTCTCGAGTTCCTGTTACCGGTACATGAGACTCTCGTGGTCGCACTACCTTTCAGCCCCTCTCGCTTATGAGAGCGAGCGGGAGTGAAACAGAGTTTGATCGCCTTTAGTTATGATTAGAGGGCGGAATTTGTTCCACAATGTCGATGACTTACTTGTACTGGTATTGGAGGTAAATAATGCAATTTATTGCCTTTTTCAAAAGAAAGGATATACATACGCATTTACATTGCGAACGGGCCTACTTGGCCGTACGTGCACTATTTTTTCATGAATAATAAAATAAAAATAATAGTTTTAAAAAACTAAAACAACACGCTTTAATAGAAGACCGAACTCTAAAAATTAAAAATAATTTTAATTTCCAACACGCTTGGGATAAAATTAAAGTGCTCAACAAAAAAATCATCTCCAACACATATAGAATAAAACAATAAATAATAGTTTTAAAAAACTAAAACAACACGCTTTATTGGAAAACCGAACTAAGAAATGAAAAATAATTTTAATTTCCAACACGGTTGAGATAAATAATTTTACCATCAAAAGCGTGGGGTGCTGTTTATCAATTAATATATTTGTTAATAAACAGATATTGTAAAAGTAAGTCTCTAAGAAGAAAATGTAAAAATCATAAAAAGCACCCCACGCTTTTGATGGTAAAATTATTTATCCCAATCGTGTTGGAAATTAAAATTATTTTTCATTTTTTAGTTCGGTTTTCCAATAAAGCGTGTTGTTTTAGTTTTTTTAAAACTATTATTTATTTTTTATTTTTTAGTTTTAATATTTTACAGAATAAGATAAAAATGTAAAATCTTTAAAATCGATAATATTGTAGTATAAGCTAAAAGTAATACTCTCCTAAAAGAAACCTCCCAGCCGGATTTGAACCACCGTCCTATGGATTACTGAAATTATATACCACTATAAGTATGGAGGAACTGCCTTGAAAGAGAAACTATTAGAACTTTTTAACAATATTTGGCATTGTCTTAATATTCCAACGGATTGGGAAACGGGTCTAGTAATTAATATACATAAAAAAGGCCAGAAAAACAAATGTGATAACCACCGAGGCATTACCTTACTCCCAACTGCATCTAAATTATATGCCAACATAATTAAAAATAAATTATCAGTAAGTAGTGAAACATTTTTGGAAGAAGAACAATGTGGATTTAGCAAAGGGAGGAGCACTATAGATGCAATATTTACCCTACAACAAATTATGGAAAAAAGGAGAGAACTTAATCTCCCACTATACATACTATTTATAGATTATGAAAAGGCATATGATAATGTAAACCAAGATAAACTTTGACAGATACTGCATGAAGAACATATACACTCACATGTAATACGAGCCATACAAAGCTTATATCAAAATTCTAAAATCAAAATTAAATTACCAGATGGAGAAATAACAGAACACATAAACACAATCAAAGATGTTCGACAAGGATGTGGACTATCTCCACTCTTATTTATATATATATATATATATATATATATATATATATATATTAACAGAATAGTGCAAGAATGGAAACAAACAGTAAATAGTGGAATTTCAATAACTAGGAATAAAATAATTCAAACAATATTATATGCTGATTATCAAATAATATTATCAGATTCCGAAGATAGCTTACAAATAGCAGCGTATCAATTATTCAAAATTGCCAGCAAATATAATATGAAAATTTCCACTTCAAAATCCAAAACAATGGCAATGTGTGGAAAAAACATACAACGGGTGAAAATTGAGATTGATGGAAAAATTATAGAACAAGTGTAAGATTTCTCTTACTTAGGAAGTGTATTTGCAGAGTATAAGAGTGACATTGATTCAAAATTACAAAAATATAATAAAATGAATGGGGTAATACGAAGACATTTTGGTAAACAGATGAGCACAGAGACAAAACTAAGATTACATAACATCACATCAAAAGCTCCTCTAAAATACGGAAGTGAAATTTGGATTTTAAATAAAAGAAACTCTCATAAACTTCAAGTAAGCCAAATGCGCTTCTTACGATCATTGTTAGGAGTTAATAGACTGGATCACCAAAGGAACACTATTATCAGAGGAAAACTTGGAGTAACAAGTTTAAATGAAGATATATAAAGATACCAACAAGAATGGAAAAATCATCTGAGGAGAATAGCAAGAAATAGACTTCCAATATTGGCATTCCAATATACCCCAACTGGACATAGGGACCAAGGAAGACCAAAACATCGGTGGAAAGATCAAGACCATCTTCGCTAGGTTTACCGTACAGGCCACATGGCCTAAAACGAATTTGTTCATGATGGTGATGATGATGATGATGATGATGATGATGATGATGATGATATACCACTAGAGTTCACCGCTCTACCAACAGAGCTCTTACAACGATTGACTAAAAAGTCGACAAGTCCGCAACCTATTATACCAGTTTTCATTTTTTGTTTTATTTTCTGATGATTATGGCCAGGAGTTTAGAAACAAAATATGAAATGATTGTATTGTATTGTCACGGGTCCTTTACAAGTATACAAAGTTTCAAGTCGATCTAATGTTTCTAAGTGGGTGAAAATCGTGTTCAAAAATTCCGTTCCATAGATACAAAGACACTTTTTTTTATTATCTGACGATTCTGGCCAGGATTTTAGAAACAAATATGAAAATATTGTATTGTCACGGGTCCTTTACTAGTATACAACGTTTTAAGTCGATCCAATGTTTCTAAGTGGGTGTAAATCGTGTTCAAATATTCCGTTACATAGATACAAAAACATTTTTTTTTACTTTCTGATGATTCTGGCGAGGATTTTAGGAAATAAATATGAAATTATTGTATTGTCACGGGTCCTTTACAAGTATACAAAGTTTCAAGTCGATCCAATGATTCTAAGTGGATGAAAATCGTGTTCAAAAATGCCGTTACATAAATACTAAGACATTTTTTTTCTGATGATTCTGTGCATGATTTTAGAAACAAAATATGAAATTATTGTATTGTCACGGATCCTTTACAAGTATACATGGTTTCAAGTCGATCCAATGATTTTAAGTGGGTAAAAATCGCATTGAAAGATTCCGTTACATAGATAGATAGATAGATAGATAGATAGATAGATAGATAGATAGATAGATAGATAGATAGATAGATAGATAGATTCAGGTGAAGCTAATATAAAGCTTGTAAAAATAATCATAATATGAACAAATGCCTACATGGCTACACACCTACATGAAAATGTTCAAAATAATATATATATATATATATAGTATACATCTATGTCTACACTGCATACACAATAATACACATCTACATTCATCCATGAAAAGATCATGTCTATATATATATAAAAAAACTCATTTTGTACATTAATCATTTAAAAAAATTGCTACAAAATAAATTTAAAAAGAAAAAAAACACACACGTACACACTCGCGCGCTGATACTCTCCCTTAACCCTGTAGACATGAAATGCACTATCAGGCTACTCGACTTATTAAGACTACTTATTATATAATATAGCCTAATTCAAGATCGAAAACAAAGACCATATTGAGATTATTATTATTGATAATACATATATCCTTATTGATCTCCAATTTTGCTATACCTCAATTTCCTTACAGTGCCTAAAAAATTGCATGTTTTCACTTCACTCTCGATCCGTCCTAAAAGATCCCAGCACGGCATTCTCCCACGATGCGACCTGAGAAATCTGTACTATTTTCTGTCCAGCCTAAGGAAGACACTTCAGGAAAATAAATGGACACGAAAATAAAATCCACGAAGCACATGACTGCTGCAGTTACTGTGAATCGTTCTTGACCAAAGCACAGTTCAGCGGAAGCGAAAAAATAGATCATGTACTCGATTAATATAATTACGTATTTAAAGCTACATGTGTTAAATGTAGTTGATCAGAATACAGTATATACCTACATGTTTCTTCGAAGGTAACTAAAAATTCACATTTCTTTGAAACTGAACGATTCTTGAGAAGAAGTTGAATGTCAGTTAGAAATATGGCGGCTGTCGGGTAGTTTATGTTAATACGGTTATTTTATTTTAAATGTTTTATTTCAATTAATTTGTTTAATATTAACAATTATAATGTAATTAGTTTTCAACATACCATTGTAAATGTTAATACAGCCTGCAACATTAAAATTAAATCGATTGTTGTGCATCAATTTATCGGTTTGTAACAAACAGCTGACACTCTTGCATGTGTTACGCGGAGTAATACATTCGGAAGTTAAATGCCAAAGTATGCTTCTTTACGTTGGACAGATAATAGTATTGACTGCAGTAAGAAGAATATGGAATTTATTGCCTTTTTTTTCAGAATAAAGAAAATACATATGCATTTACATTGCGCACGGGCCTGCTTGGCCGTACGTGCATTATTTTTCATGAATAAAAAAATAAAACTAATAATATAAACCAATACCTACAAATACACCTGTATCAAAAAACAATAACAGGCTACATATAAGTAAAATCTATGTCTGCGCTAAATCAAAATAATACATATCTACATTCATCCACATTCCGTACATTAATATTAAAAAAAAAAATGCTAGAAAACAAATTAGAAAAAAAAGCACACACACATACACCCACACACCCCCACACATATACACACCGCACGCTCATACCCCCCTCCCCCGTCCCTGCAGACATTAAGTGCACTATCAGACTATTCAACTTATCAGACTACTTATTATATAACATGATTAAAGATCGAAAACAAAGACCATATTGAGATTCTTCTTATTGTTAATACATATATCCTTAATCTACAATTTTGTTATATCTCAATTTTCTTACTGTACCCAAAAATTTGCATGTTTTTGATTCACTCTCGATCCGTCCTAAAAGATCCCAACACGCCACTCTCCCTCGATCCGACCTGAGAAATCTCTCCGGCAGCATCTGTAATCTAAGTTGTTCTGTCTCTCTACAGAATGCTATAATATGCTGCCAGTTTTCATGGTCATCGCATAGTGGGCATAGTTTAATGCCTTCCTCATTTGTTAAATTATGGGCCATCCATCCCCCCAAATGAAACCATGCAATAGCACTTTTATTATCCTCATCCAAAGAGTCAATATATTTCTCCCTTCCCCACGAAAGTTTCAGTTCTGTCTGCAGGGTGAGCGATATTTTCTGACTACACTCTGCTTCTATATACTGTCTGTCTATATCGATTAGTCTCTTCTTAACTGTCCTCCAAACATTTCTATTATTCCGCGTACTCCTCTCCCATACCCAACCCATCCCTATGCCCTTCAATCCCCTTTCTACACCGATTACCCAATCTCCCGAAACACACTGCCTTTTCTGTTCATTGTAACACTCTGCTCTAAGCGAGTCCTGATTCCCGTTTATTATGTCCAACCAATACTTAATAGCCATAATTTTGCCCCTTATTGTGTCCGAAAATGTACCGAATTCCTTCAGTATGCCACAATTTGAAGTCCCCGTTGCTAATCTCATCGCTTTCTTAAGAAACATAGGTTGAATTTTATCTAGCGTGCCCGTTCGTTCCCAACCCCATAATTCTGAGCCATACAGCATGGTCGCTCTCACAGTCGAAGAATAAACCAGTTCTAGTGTACGCATCGGTATGTTTCGCAATTTTGACATATTATTAAGCATTTCGCTTGTCCGGCACCTAGCTCTCATTGTTACATTTTCGATGTGTCTCGTCCATTTTCCATTCATTGTCAAAGTCATCCCCAAGTAGACAAAGTTTTTAACATTTTCTAAATTCTCACCACGGTATGTCCACCTTTCCCTCCTGCTGTATACCGACCCGTTTTTAAAAGTCATGGCTCTCGTTTTGCTAACGTTAACAGTAAGTCCCCAAGTCGTACAGTATGTCGATAGTAAATCTAAACCCTTCTGCATGCCATCTATTTTTGTGGAAAAGAGGCATAAGTCATCTGCATACATTAGAACAGGAATACTTCGCTCACCCACCGTTGGAGCGTCGATCCCCTCTACTTCCAGCATCAAAGCTACATCGTCTATAAATAAGTTAAATAACAGTGGTGACAATACGCATCCCTGTTTTACACCCTTAACTGCCTTTATATTTTCTGAAACTTGGTCCCTCCCATATTTAACACAGAACTCCACTTTTTTATAAATTCCCATTAGCGCCCTAATCATAGTTCCCGATACTCCTAGTTGCCATAATTTCTGCCATAGGGCATTGCGTTCAACAGAGTCAAATGCTTTTTTCAGATCTATAAAAGTACAGTGTAACCTGCCTCGTTTGACACTCAAACATCTGTTAATTGCTGTTCTCAGGACAAATAGATTGTCCGCCGTCCTGAAGCCTTCCCTGAACCCGGCTTGGTATCGTGAAATTTTATTATTTTCATTTATCCAATTTTTTAGCCTGTTATATAGCACTGTGCAATATTTTTTTCCAAACACCGGCAGAAGAGAGACACCGCGGTAATTGTCCGGATTGTTAACTCCACCCTTACCCTTGTAAATAGGATGCAGTATTGATGTGGACCATTCATCTGGATAGCTTCCTTTTTCATAAATTTTGTTAAAATACCTACTATGTATCCTGTCCATTTATCAATTTTCAAGGCTTCTTTATAGAACTCGGCTGGTATACCGTCTAGACCAGGAGCTTTTCCATTTTTCATGGATCGAATCGCATCCCTCACCTCTAGTTTTGTTATCTCCGAGTCTAGCATTTGTACGTCTTGACCAACTAATAATAGCCGCGGTCCCTCCCAATTCCCCCCTCCTGTAAACACCCTTTCGAAATGAAGTACCCAAGTTTCTGGCGAAATAAAGCGATCGGGAAGGGGTGGGATGGAGTGTATCACTTGTCTGCATACATATCGGGCGATTCTTCTGTAATATAGAAATAGAAATCTGTAGTATAAACATTATGAAGCAATATAAGATGCATCCATCCATCCATTCATAGGAATTCTGCCCGAGGGCAGGTCTTTCACTACAATCATAGCATTTTCATTCTATGCTTTGCAGCTTTACTAGGGAATTATAGGTGTGGTAGCTTCCCGTTGCTTTCCACACCGGTGAAGGATGATGATGATAATGATAAGAATGATGCTGATGGCCGAATGATTTTATGGGACCGTTGTGCCCTAAGCTTCTTGACATTTGTCTTACAGGTGAGGAAACACCCCGAAAAAAACCTCACCCAGGAGCCTGTCCCGACCGGGATCGAACCCGGGCCCGCTGCATGACAAGGCAGCACGCTACGTCAAGACCACAACGGTGGACTATAAGGTGCATAATACAATGAAATATACTTATATTATGCATTGCCTACAAGGTAATGAAACGTTTTATAACACAGATTGCCCTAACGCATCACATTTTATTTTATTTTATTATTTTTATGGCATTTCACTACACGTGAGATCAGTACTACCGACGTACTCTAGAATAACTCCACTTCTTTACTAAGTGAAACGTGTTTACTATGTCTTTCTACATGACAGAGCTATCTTCATAGCCCAGTAGGTAAAGCAGTTATGCGATACAGCCCATCCCATCCCCTCGCGCGCGTTCTCGTACAGTCTATACCAATACAAGTAAGCCTTCGACATTGTGGAACAAATTCGGTTCTCTAGTTATGGTTTTCGACTCGGTTATCGGATCCCAAAGCATTACACTACCTCGAGACTTCCAAAAGGACAAACAGGATTATCATAAGTAATATCACGAGTGATTTCGAAATCATCGATAAATTCACGAATCACGAAGTGACACATGAATTTATTTATTGGATTTAGAAATCAAGAGTGGCATTTGTTAGGACTATTTAACGAATAAAATTAAGCTGTTTACTCACAAATCATTATTTAACTATAGTTATTTTAAAATATTTATATATTTAATGTAAAAGGCGATGTTCGAAAACAAATGAAAAATTGTGTGGTTATGTTAATTTGTTTATCGACTGATATTTGATGATATTATTTATTGTCAAATAGGATCACAATATTGTAAGAATGCACCCTAGTGGAGAAAAAATGTAACACATCAAACTGTATATTCTAACCAACATTCCATCCCATCCATCCATAGTAATTCTGCCCGAAGGCAGATCTTTCACTGCAATCATAGCATTTTCATGCTATGCTTGCAGCTTTACTAGGGAATTGTAGGTGTGGTAGCTTCCCGTTGCTTTCCACACCGGTGAAGGATAATGATGATGGCCATATGATTTCGGGGACCGTTTGGGCCTTAACGTTTTCCCGACATTTGTCTTACAGATGAGGAAAAACCCCGATAAAAACCTTACCCAGAAAAACTGCCCCGACCGGGGATCGAAACCGGGCCCGCTGCATGACAAGGCAGCACGCTACCTTGAGACCACAGCGGTGGACATAACCAACATTATAGGTTATTAATTTATTTGTTTAGTACACAACTCAGTAAAATCATTATTTAAAATACAATTATTGAATACATAATTATCAAATGTGTAGTTCGAAGGAATCTGTTCATTACCTATTCAATGTATTTTTGGGAAAGTCAGTCACTGCAAAATAATGCTCTGATCTATTCAGAACATTAAAAAGGAGGAGCATTCTTTATCACAAAGCAGGAAGTGATAAGGAGAATTCGTTAAAGAATGAGTGAAACGCGGCTGTCATTGGTTGTAA
This sequence comes from Diploptera punctata, assembly GCA_030220185.1. Lineage (NCBI taxonomy): Eukaryota > Metazoa > Arthropoda > Insecta > Blattodea > Blaberidae > Diploptera > Diploptera punctata. The sequence continues at coordinate 375,988 of JASPKZ010000797.1, forward strand.
AATAAAATGCATTGAAATGTGATTGGCCATTTATTCCCATTTGGGTCATGAGTTAAATAGCCAGTGGTAATTTGCTTCTAATTCTAACTCAGGTATGGGCCTGTTGACCCGTTCCCCGGTGTACTATATGCTGCACGTGCAGGTCGTCTTTCCAACGACGTTTTGGTTTTCCTACCGAATTTGACTCTCATTCTATAATGTTAAAGTAAACTCTTCATGTTATGATATCTTATACTATGAACTAATCTATTCCTGAATGCTGTATGAGACCCGAGTTCAGTTTGTTAAAAATAACGCATATTACATTAAAATTAATTTTTAGATGTCTATGCCCAGTTTCATAAAACTGTAAGCCGTTCGGATTTTGATTAAACCAAATTGAATAGTATGTAACTTTTTAAAATAAATCCTAAATGAACATTACAGTGAGTGTTTAAAATGCTTTAAGCTCCCTCTGCAGTTAAATTGGGATTACGAGAATTAAAATCCTAAATAATGCAACATGCATAAGTAACATATGTAAATAAAACTTGCAGTAAAAATGTATAAGCTGGTTTTATTTGATCGATACAGAGCGAGGGGAAGCTAACATACAACACACAATTTAAATTTGCTATCAATAAGATAAAAAATTCTCATGTGAACCTTCTAATTATTTTGAGAATTTTACTGTTTTTCTTCTGATACTCGTAAGTGGAATGGTAGCGTTAGGCCTTATTCTATAAAAATTGTATATATATATATATATGTATGTGTGTGTGTGTGTGTGTGTTTGTGTGTGTGTGTGTATTTTTCATTTACTTGGTGATCTTCTTCTTCTTCACGGTTTAGGCTTATTTACTAGCCTGTTCCGGCTCCAAATTGCTGCTCTTTCCATCTTTTCTCTGATCTTCCCAAACTTCTTCTTCCTCGTGGTGAATAGTTGTATGCTGCTTTTGGTATTCTATTCTCAGTTATCCTTGCCAAGTGTTCTTTCCAGTTTGTTCTGTATTTCTCTATTGTTGAGTTTAATTCTTCTATTTTTAGTTGTCTTATTTCTGTGTTATGTTTTTTGTCTGTTCTTTGATATCCTGCTATTGGTCTGAGGAATCTCATTTCAGCAGCTTGTATCCTGGCAGATTGTTGTGTTGTCACTGTCCATGTTTCGGATCCATAAGTAATAATAGTCACTGCCATTGCCTTGTTAATTTCATTATAGAGTCTTTCCTGGCTTTATTTTTCGAAGTTTACTTGGTGATAAAATCGTAAAACATGTCAGTGTACCCATTTCACGAATTAAAAATTAAAAGAATCAACAAGTTTCAACAGCGAAGTTGTCATTATTCAAAACTAGATATTTACTGTGGAATGCAGGCTTTCACGGCCGGTAATCATAATATTAAAAGATTCCGGGCTATGTGGCCGTGGTCTATAACTGATTTCTTCCAAAAACGGATCAATAACAAGGAGACCGTTCCGAACCATTCAGAAGCCACGTCATCTACGACTCCGCCCAGCTATCCAGAGGTCAGCACGAGCATAAATACGAGAGTCCAACATTCCACAAATCACTTACAGCCGAGTTTACGACAAGGTAACATCATCTAGAAGCACTCGCCACTGAAGATGCCCTCCGCAGTTGAGGGAGAAACGTCTGGAAGAAATACCAGTTATAGACCACGGCCACATAGCCCGGAATCTTTTAACACTAAATATTGACTGTTAATATTTAGTCTTGAAAATGACAGCTTCGCTGTTGAAACATGTTGACTCTTTCAATTTCCAATTGATGAAATGGATACATTGACTAGATTTGTTTTTATTTTGTCTTACTTTCTAGATAATCTTCCAGTAGATCCCGATGGTCTAGTGTTTACCATACTCTTCTCTAGTTCCGAGGTTCAAGGTTTCAGATCCGGTTGAAATTGTATTTTTAAGGAAGTAAAATTCCTGACTATAGCTTCCTTAGAAGGGAAGTAAGGTATTAGGTCTCTTGCCATAGAAAAAAGAGCATCTGACAACTTTTCGCCCATGGCATGCCTAATTTAAATTCCGACGCTAATAACCTAAGTAGTTAAGAACGTCGTTAAATAAATACTATGTACAAAATGGTCTGATTGTGAGTCTCGTTATAGGTCAACGAATTGAACCACTTCCTCGGGATAGATAGTGTAACACTTGTTTGGATATCATATATTTTTTTCATTTTTCCCAACTTTGTTTATGGAAATTTTATTTTGAATACCTGCTTATGTAAAATGCATCGTTTATATTCCTTCATAATCTCTATGTTACTTTTATCTTACCATTTTGTGCCTCCTATTTTATTTTTCGTTGCTATACATTAATAATATGTCTGTCTCTGTCGGATTTCTTTTCTGTGAATTATAGTAAGAGCGATTTCCATCGTTTATATCGTTGAACGAACTTGAAATTTTAAAGGAAACAACGATTTAATTTGAAATTGCAACACACCTAACATATACAACCATCTATATGAAATTGGAAAACAACAAATAGTACCTACCGAGTCGCTGATAGATAGCTGATGCCACAAGCGTCGTAAAACAACACAGATACTAGCTCTATCCTTCTGATGAAGATGGAAGCCAGTTTCCGAAAGGCCTACAGTTCTTAAAAGTGTTTTTTTAAATAACCTATCTGAGGTCGGCTGTACCTGCCAGGTATTTATTTTAAAAATTTACTTAGTATGAGAAATAACCACAGTTATGTAACATCATTATGAAACCAAGAAAAGTATCTTAAATGTTTTACAGGGTGAGGGAAAAAATGTTTCTCTTATCAGTAAAATACAAAGGGAGGGAAATGATTAGGTGCTTAAATCTATATTTTAGAGCTTAAAATCCCATTTTCTATGCATGAGATTTTTTCCTAAAGCTTATATATATATATATATATATATATATATATATATATATATATATATATATGTAAAAGTTCATTTGCTTAAAATCTTAAAATTCCGAAAATTATTCACCGATTGCTTTGAAAGTTGGCACATATATGTATTATTTCATGGAGAGGTTTTTTTATATTATATATTATATTCTAAAACCATTAGATGTAGAAGTTCATCTGAAACGAAAATTTAAAAATCGATTTAGTGGTCGCAATTTTCTGTTTCATAACGAAACGCAGTATATCCTATTGGCATAAAGTGAGGTAGGTATTATCCAAAACTGAGTAAAATCCGACCGTTAGAAATGGGTGTTTACCTGATATTCGAAATTAAAATTTACTCTAGCAACCGCCATGTTGGTTCATTGCAATGTATACCTTTGTTCATAACTACAGTTTTCAGGTACGGCGAGTTTTGTACACTATCTATTATACTATAAAATGTATAGGAGTTCACCTGAAACGAAGATCTAAAAATGATTTTCAATTTATTTGGGCGTAGCCGGGTATTAGCTAGTAAATTAATAAAATATAATTGTATCAGGTGATGAATTACAAAGAGCTATTTACACGTTGAATCAATTAGGACTCTATTATAATCTTAAAGTTTCAACTTCAAAAACTAAAGTTTTGGTTTTTCAGGACAAACTGCCAGTCAGAGCAAAAATAGTAATCAATAATGACATAATAGAACGGATAGCACACTTTAACTATATAACATATAGCTATGATTGGGACATACATAATCAATTAAACCGATATCATATGATGTGCGGCATCATAATAAGAACCCTCCGAAAGACTCGAAGAGAAACTCAGCTCAGGTGTTATAAAATTATGGCTGTTCCATTTATATGGATCTGAATCTTGGGTACTTACAAAAAAATATATATCTCACAAGTTCAAGCCGCTGAAACGAAATTTTTAAAATCCGTAAAAGGATGTAAACACAAGGATAGATTGCATAATAAGTCAATAAGAAATGTATTAGAGATATTTTCAATACTCGATCAAGTAGAAGAGCACAGATATCGATGGAAATAACATTTAGACAGAATGGACAATACAAGATTACTCAAAATAATCAACACCTACAAACCGCATGGAAAAATATCTTAGTAACAGCCAAGGAAACGATGGACTTGAGACCGGAACAGGACGAATTCACCTAATCCTGGAAAGGAAGAAAAAGAAGATTATTGTATATATTAATAAACGCAGTGTATATGCAGTGACCATGAAATAGTAGAGGAACTTCGAGTAATTGGACCCCTATTTTGAATCTGTTGTTTTTTTCTTCTTTTAATTAAGGGATTTGAATTTTATTTAATTACAATGATTATCATTAGTATTATAACTATGAAATAATATTGTTATTTTATTCAAATGTGGAAACATCTTCATAATTTTTTTTTACATTACAAGAAAGATCCACTTTAACCTCCACATTGCGGTAAAGTGAACCCTAGAGTCCATCCTAGCTTTTAGACTATTTTAAGTTTATTTACTCTATTAATGTATACAGACAGATACAAATTAATCTGAAAGTATTTACGGCTGAACGAAATTAAAAAGCGTTGATATTTATTTAATGTTTTGAAAAATTATCGTTGATTATAACATTCACATGTCATTCATATGCAGACAGCGATGGTCTTTGATTTAGGTAAAATTACAAGGATATTAAATAAAAGTAATTAAGTGTATGGCTTTTACATATAGCACCCTTATTGATAAAATATACGTATTCGTGTAAAGTGGACCCAGGTCAATTTTAACCGCCTCGTTGAGGGTCTACATTAAGGGAATGTATTTGTTATTTTAATTATTTTATACAGCAGCCATGTCACATAATATCAAACCAAACCCGTCAGTATATTAAATCAGCATCTACATGATATAACATATAGGAGTTTTTAACAACATTTGTAATATTCAATAGCAAAAATTAAGAATTAATTCTTAGTTTGAAAAAAAATTAAATGGTCGTTTTCGTAAATATCGCAAATAAATTCTTCTTCGCACAAAGAATAAAAGAAACTGGCCTTGAACACATAAAAGTTGATGAGGGAAAGAAAGTACAGTATATTGCGGTACAAGTGAGATAAGTACTTATTACTGATCGAGAAAAAGTTTTTTTTTTTCAAATTTCGAGATCTGTTACCTGCTTACCTCATGTGTATTGCATACTATTTTTTTGGTCGATGTGACTAATTTTTATTAAATATAGTAATAAATGAATTAAAATATTGGTTGGATGTAAATTACTTCTATAAGAAAGATACATTTGGTGATCGTTGCTATGTAGCTTTTCATTTGTTTTATTATAAGCAAGGATAGTTGGCTGTGGAGATATTTATATATGTAGTGCCGCGATTAGAATCTGTTTGATAATTTTATTATGGAAGGAGTCATGGATAGAGCAATTGAAGAAGCCTGGAGAGTGGGATGTTCTGCATTAATTCCGGAAATGTCTAAAGAAAGGTACTAGTTAGTGTACAAAACATTCAAAAAATGTTTTGTTTCACTTACCGAACGTGTGCGTTTTGAATCCATATCAGCATTGCTATTTATTTTGTTTGCTTAGCAACCAGGTTAGATGTGGGAACGTTGACTTACTTCCAGTAATAACAATATTGGTAAGTATAAGAAACTGGTCACATCGACCAAAAAAATATATTCTGTTCCAGGACAACACTAATTAACAAATATATTAACAGGGTCCATATTACCCGAACTTCCTCTACCACACAATTTTTAAAAAACGTTGCATAGACTTGAGAAACTTACCTTGCATTAAAGAACAATTACGTATAATAGAAGCTGCTGTTCTCAGTTTTCCAAGAAATGTGAAGTGCGCATTATTAATATAATGTTAGGGCGCTCGCTCATTAGTTTGAAATAAGTCAGCACGTCTAATTGCACATAATCGGATTACTAACTTCCATAGAGAAAACCAATTTCTAAATTTTTCCGTAGAGATCTCATTTTGTCCTATCTTCCTCGTTAACCTGGGCATGAAGCTATTTTCCTTCACTGTAAGGGCATTTCTTTATAATTTCGCTTTTCTTTATAGAAACATATAGAATAAGACACACGTGAAGAGAAAATAATTGTAAAATAAATACAATTTGAATTCTGTCATGTTATAACTTCTGGAACAACTCCTAGAAAGTGTGTTTCCTTCAAGTCACTTTTTCAGGAATTTACAAGACTACTTTTTAACAAGAGAACTACCTGATCGAAAGACTGCTTTAGCCTCGAAACAATACTAGATCGTCCCATTCAGATTAAGAAAAGAAAGAGTATAAAAGGACACGCTATTGAATAACACTAAGAAATTGTGATTGGAAGTAAATACCAATAAAACTAAATATATGGTCACACATATAAATACATTATTTATTCATTTTGAGAATTTCCCTTATCATTAAGGGTTTTCTCGAATCAATCTTAGCAATTAACATAAATTAAAAAAAATAAATATAAATGACTATGGACTTACAGACCGTCAGTTTGCAACAAACATTCACAAATTTCCCTTAATTAAAGTTCTGCATCGTTCTCTGTCTTCATCTGTTTCATCAAATTTCCTCATTGAATTTTAAATGTTGTTCTTCCAGGTTATTCATGGTCTTCTTTTTCTCTTCCTTCTTTCAATTTTCCATGCATAGACGGCCAGATATAATAAGAACGGTTAAGTCTCGTTTACTGCGATGGGCAGGACATGTTGCACGTATGGGGAATGAAAGACTTGCATGGAAGCTTCTTGTAGGAAAGCCGGAGGGAAAACGCCCAGTTGGTAGACCAAGAATGATTTGAGGGAAGTAGATTATACAGGAAATGATTGGAAAGCATAGCTCAGGATAGGGATGTATTGAGAGCTTATGTCCGCGCGGCCATGAACCTACGGGTTCGATAGTGCCAGTGAGTAAGTAAGTACTGAATGTTGGGTGCTAAATAAAAGGATGAAAACAGAATAAATTAATGGGAAATGAAAATTTTAATTGCAATAAAATAATAGTCATTAAAAGATCACATTAGAAGTGTAGATATACGTAAAGAATTGTAAATTACAGCCCTCCTTGATAAAGTTAAAACTTACAGAACGAAATGGATTCAACATCTTGATACAAGGGAAGAGAGCTGGATACCCAAAAGAGCCTGGAAGTATGCACCAAGAAGGCGGTGGAATGAACAAGTGGAACAGGCCAGAAGGCCTATACCGTGAAGCTGATTATTATTATTATTATTATTATTATTATTATTATTATTATTATTATTATTATTATTATTATTATTATTATTATTATTATTATTATTATTATTATTATTATTATTATTTAATAAGAATACTCCACACTATAGTGTTTCTCCTTTAATCCCAAGTGATGTCAGCAGAGGTTCTGTCTAAAGCATCTTCTTCCCTCAAATCTCTATTATAGCTTCCATAATTCTCCTCACTCCATCTATCTAACGTTCTCTAGGTCTGCCTCTTCCACTTCTTCCGTTAGATTTCCAATCAAGGATCTGCTTTGGCATTCTATCTTCTTCCATTCTTATGAGGTGTCCATGCCATTTAAAACTTTTTCTTCTATTTTTTTTTTCATTTTTTTAACTGGAATAATTTTCCTTATTGTGCTGTTTTTGTCTTTGTCCCTACTTTCCAACATCCAATATTCATTAACCTTTTACTGCTAGTTCGTTGTAGGTAATTCCATCCGGCGTCCCTCTTGTTAGATTTTTAGCAATGTATATTTTTCCGTAAAATGAGCTAGCCCATTGCTACAACCTTCAACCTGGAGAACCAGGTAATTTGTAATCAAGGTTGGATCAATACTAAGCAACAAGGCAATAGCTGTTAGTTTTGATTCGCCTCGGGTATTTCATTTCCCCTATAGCACCCATGTCTGGTATTATTCCCCTGTCCATCACCTGGGGAGGCGCCCGATGGGGGATTTACAACACACACAATTATTATTATTATTAGTATTATTATTATTATTATCCATGTGAAGTTGCCAGTCTCCCATCGGACGCCTCCCCAGGTGGCGGATAGGGGAATGCTCACTAGATATGGCGGATACTGGGGAAATAAAATACCCAGGGCGGACCAAAACTAGCGCTGCTGTCTTGCAGTAAGATACTGTACTATTAAAAGGCTAGAGGAAGAAAACCTTGAACAAAAATTACCCGTCCCCCAGGTTGGGGGTTGATGCACCGGGCCAGCTCCTCGTTCATCATAAAAAGAAAAAATGCTAAAAAACCAAATATCATGCCTCGGAAAAACACTCTAGGACGATTAAAGCTAAGAAAAAGGACTTTGAAAATTGACACATGGAATATTCAAGGCTGCAGAAATAAAATGGAGGAAGTAATTAAAGAAATAGATACAATGAAACTATATTTGGCAATTTTAACAGAAACAAAGAAGAAAGGCACAGGAAATGAAACATTAGGCAATTATATACGCCTCTACAGTGGCGTAGTAAACATAAAAGAGCAAAAAGAGGTGTTTCAATGTTGATTAATAAGAAACGGAAAGGCACTATAAGAAATTGGGAAGCCATTGATGAGAGAATTTTAAAATTAGATTTGAATATATGGGGCTATAAGTTAACGGTTTTTTGGAATATACGCACCAATTAACGATAATGGAATGACAAATCTAGAAAATGATTTATTTTTGACAAAGTTAATGAAGAAATAGGAAAAATTAGCGCTGGGAAACAATTGATATTATTGGAAGACATTAATGGAAGAACATGAAGTAAATTTGGAGATCCAGTGGTAGGAAAATTTGGAGAAAACATTTTAAATGGAAATGGAGAAAGGTTAATTGAATTATGTAGACAATCATATTTAAAAATATGGAATGGCTTTTTCAGTCATAAAGATATCCATAAATACACATGGGAACGTCCAACACTAAAATCCATTATCGATTACATAATTACAAAACAAAATTCAAAAATGTAAATACAAGACGTCAGAGCTTATAGAGGACCAAGTTGTGGGACAGATCATAAATTAGTAATTGGAAAATTTGTATTTCCTTGCATTCTTAATAAAGAAAACAATCACGCAGAAAAAGAAGAAAATGTTAGAAACGGAAAGAAAATATAATGTAGAGAGCCTACAAAACGAAAGTGTAAAGCATTTATATCAACAAAGATTGAATAAAAAATCAACACAGAGTGAATTCAGAGATACAGAAGAAATGTATCATACCTAAAAATGTGCATTCATGAAGCTGCCTATGAAGCAATGGGTGAGAAAGGCGACTATAGAGGAAGGACAGCACTGTTTTGGAACGATGAAATAGAGAAACAAATACAGAATAAGAAACAGTTATTTTTAAAATGGCTTAGTACAAAGAACAAGAATGACAAAATACAATATCAAAATGCACAAGCAAAAGTGAGAAGAATGGTTACTAAACACAGAAACGAGATTTGGGATAAGAAATATACAAAATTACAAACATATTTAGGAAGCAAGAAGAGTTCTGAATCATGGAAATTTATAAAAAGTATACGTTCATCGAATAGAAATAAGAATCTTCTCAACCTAATAGAGATACATGAATGGGAAGAATATTACAAAAAACTTTTAGTAGAGGACCGACAGACTTTTTGGGAGAAAATGACGATTTATCAGAGATGGAAACAGGAAACATAATCTAAATTGATATAAATACTGTAAAAAGGAAATTATGAGAATGAAAAATGATAGTAATGCCGGCCCAGGAAATATTGCTATAGAATTGATTAAACGTGGCAGTCAGAAGTTATTGGAAATGATCACTGTACTGTTTAATAAAATAATAAATGGCGAAGTGCCAGAAGAGTGGAAAGTCGCTATTATAACATCGATACATAAGAAGGGAGACAAGAGAAAGTATGAAAATTATAGAGGCATGTCAGTAACGAGTACAATAAGTAGAATATATGGGCGTATACTAAGTAAAATGGTTGATATAGAATACCAGGATAAAGAAATGGAAGAACAATCTGGTTTTAGAAGTGGTAGGTCATGCACAGATAATATATTTTGCATAACACAAATGATAGAAAAAAAAAAGCTAATAACAGAGATTTACATTTGCCTTTTTTTCGATGAAACCAAAGCATATGATAATATTCCCCAAAAAATGTTATGGGAAACTATAGACAATTCTAACATTACCAAAAAAGTTAGTAGAAGCTATAAAAGAATTATACAAAGGATCTATTTCGAAAATAAAAGTTGCAAATCATAAAACAAAGGGATTTACTATTACAAAAGTTTTAAGGCAAGGTTGCAGTTTATCTCCAACTCTATTTAAAATTTATCTCGAAAGAGTACTAAGAGACTGGAGGAAAAAATGTCAAAAAATGGGCATACCTATCCAAAATACACATGTATATTCATTAAATTTTTCAGATGACCAGGCATTACAAGACCATGATGATATAGAATATATGGCTAAAAAAACTAAAAGAAGAATATGAAAAATGGGGACTTTATATAAACACTGAGAAAACTAAATACCTGTGTATAGGAGAAGAAATGGAAAATATAAATTTCAACATTGGAGAAGAACTAAAACCTAGTATTGAATGCACTTAATTAGGAACAAAATTAGACCATTCAGGCGATAACACAGTGGAAATTAAAAATAGAATCGCACAAACAAAACAAGCAATAAATGCTTTAAACTCTGGTGGAGCAAAAATGCTGCAAAAAATAGAAAATTTCAAATATATCAAACCATAACTCAGAGCATTTTAACATATGGTGCTGAAGCCTGGCAAATTCCTACTAGGGAAATGAAAAGAATTTTAAGTACAGAAATGGATGTTTTAAGAAGATCAACTGGAAAATCTAGAATGGATAGAATACGAAATAAATAAGGGAAATTATGGGTGTACAAGAGGAGCCGGACATCATAGACATTATAGAAAAGAAAAGATTACAGTGGTATGGCCATGTCAAAAGAATGTCAGAGCAAAGATTGTCCAAAAATTGTTATGGAATGGATCCCAATGGAAAGGAGGAAGACCGAAAAAAACTTGGATAGAAGGGGTACAAGCAGCTATGAATATCAGAGGAATGGAGGAAGATCAATGGATGGACAGAGAGGAATGGCGTTTGTTTTCCGGAAGACGGCGGCAGCTGCTATGATACCGGATGATGATGAATGTTATTATTATTTTTTTAGAGTGTATAAAAATATAATATAAAATTATGTACTTTTTATGCAGTCTCCTCAACTGTTAAATTATTAAAATGTTGTTGGTGTTTCGGGAGCAGTTCCATCCTGTTTTTATCGTCATCATAATAGTCCATTCACGAATTTAGGTCATTTGTTGACCTTTTAGTCTTCAAGAGAAACAGCATCCAAAAGTATTTTGAGTGGACGTCATGGTCTTCTTCTTCATGCTGGTTGAAATATTAATTTGTTTGGATATCTTGTGATCTTCCATTCGATGAACATGTTACATCCATCTTAACTTATAATCAGATATTTTGTTTTCTAAAGTTTCCATATGTAATTCTTCTAAGATGTCTTCATTTTTTATGATCTAGTAGTGTGTATCCTGCAGTCCTCCGAAAATATCTCATTTCAGCATATCTAAGTCTCTGCATATTCCTTGTTTTTATAGTTATTATTGTTATTTTTATTATTATTATTATTATTATTATTATTATTATTATTATTATTATTATTATTATAATTATTCACTCCAGGGATTAGGCAATTGCCCGTTCCGACTTCATAATGCATAGCCCAACGTCTTCTAGGTCTTCCAACATCACGTCTTCCTCTTTGTTTGATAATTTCTTGCTAACAATGGATATCTCTCCTTACTCATTCCATCCATATGATCAATCCATTTCTGTCTGTAATTCGTAACCTTATCCAATAAAGGCTGTACTTTCAATTCTTCTCTCATATCCTCATTTCTTATTCTATCAAGTCTTGTACAACCTTTTACTTGTCTTAGGAACCTCATCTCCGCCGTCTGTATTCTATTCTTCTGTTCTTTCAATGGAGCCCAAGTTTCACATCCATACAATATTGTGGGAACCGCCATAATATTACACATTTTTATCTTGGTTTCTTTTCTAATTTTATTTTTGAATGTTCTCTGTATTGTTCCACACACCGTCTGAAATTGATTTATTTTGGAGTCAATATCTCTTTTCACATTGTAGCCAACATCACAGCCCAAATATTTGAAACTAGACACCTGTTCTATACTTTGATTTTCTAAAATAATTTTGTATCTCACTGGATCTCTTCATCTAAAGGCCATGGTTTTCGTTTTTTCCCTACAGAAATTTTTAGATCATATAATTTGCATAGGCTATTTCATTTAATGTATGCATAGATTTCTGAAAGTCGTCTTCATTTTTCTGTATTATGATTACATCGTCAGCAAATAGAAGAATATTTATGCACACTTTATTATCTATTCTTATTCCTGGAGTCACTAAAACTTTCCAGTATTATTATTATTATTATTATTATTATTATTATTATTATTATTATTATTATTATTATTATTATTATTATTATTATTATTATTATTATTATTATTATTATTATTATATTGGTGGTGGTGGTGGTGGTGGAGGTAGTGGTAATGTACTGGATGGCCTGCTTAAAATCCGGGAAGTGGAGAATTGAAAAATTGTCTTCATTCATTCCTGTCCATACTGTGATACACTTAAGATTTCTATAAAATCATTACCGGGAATGTCCCTGAGGCCAAAGACGCGATTTTTTTATTTATGTAGATGGGGACGCTGGCATAGGATTCCCGACGTTTCCTTAAATGCAACTTTACTTATGTTGACATGTGACTGCTACACCATATACAATAACTGGAATCTAGACTTCATAACTCACAGAGATGTTAGTTTGTCAAGTTTTTCTATAAGTTGGTATCACTGACAAACAGTATAACGAGTGGAATATTTTAACTAACACTGTTCTGCCCCCTGCCGTGAGGAATAAATAAAAAAAATGAAAACGCATAGCTGCTGCCACCTGGGTCCTACGCAATATAATCCTATAAAATTGAGAGTCCCCCGTAGCGAGAGAACCAACGTTTACTATCGGATCACTGTCATGTTGCATTGAAAAATGTATGAACCGTCTTACCCTGTAATAACTATATTGCAGCTCGGTGTATAAGTGAACTAAGACATGCCTGTATTATATATAAGAAATTGTTCGAGTTAAACTGACAAATACATAACCCTATTCATTTTCTCTCTCTCTCTCTCTCTCTCTCTCTCTCTCTCTCTCTCTCTCTCTCTCTATCTCTCTTCACTCTCTCTCTCTCTCTCTCTCTCTCTCTCTCTCTCTCTCTCTCTCTCTCTCTCTGTCTGTCTGTCTTACACAAACTGACAAATCTGGGATTGCTCAACATAATTATGGTCATGTTATTGATAAGAGTAATTTTAGACTGGTTAGATCGGTTATTGATTTATTTTAAATTCCTTGACGTCCATGAGAGTTTAGAGATTTATAAAAACAAAGAAAAGATTATGGATAATGACAGGGGCACTATTCTGGTCAGCGTCCTCTTTTCTTTAATTGCAATGAAGGTGCATTACATTGATGATGTCAATAAGTAATTTAAAATTAGCAGCCACGTCATGTGACGTAATTAGAATTGTAACTGAAATTGTGTTTGTACATTTGGCCTGTTGTTATTCAACCAAAAACTAATCTTAATAATGACAGCCTCGCTATCGAAACGCGTTGATTCTCTTACTTAATATTTTGGTTAGGTGATTTGGGTTTTATTGATAATGTGAAATGCAATTTTTTTATTACCAAGAAGAATATATATATATATATATATATGTGTGTGTGTGTGTATTTATTTTTTTTTGCAGTTTCATGACAAAACAAGGGGATTATATGCCACCAAAATAAATTCAAATAAAAAAAGGGGGAAACACTCAATTTATTGTTACAGTATGTAAATAATTGCCTGAGAGAAACATAGGCCTATATGTTGATTTTTCCTAGAAAAATGAGAAATGCCTTAAAATGAAGAGAGAAATTAAGCTCAAAGTAACTTAAAAATCACATATTTACAATGTAAAATATGTATTAGTCATTGGTCAGACGGTGTAGCCAGTTTATCATAAACACTCGCTATCAAACAAGTGATTGCTAAACTAATCTGGGTGTAATACCCTGCAAATTTTCTCACTCTAAATTGTCCGAATTACCACTAACGTGCCTATTTAACACCAACTTGCCTATTTTCTCAGTCTAATTTGCCCACAAATGTAAATGGACTCCCGGGATAGAATCCCATTATATGTGAGTAAACACGTTGGCGACTGACTGTAGCAGGAACGTGTGTAATCACATTGGTCAATATGACACTAGCAGTCACTAGTTCTCCGATCGAATATTCATAGATGATACCGTGGTATAGAATAGCTCGAAAGAGAAAGTCATCCCACTACAGACCTTAAGAGGATCTTAGGGAGGTACGAGGTTAAAGCTCCCACCTTCCTAGAAAATCGGCACTAGATAAGCTGCGGTTACTTCCAGAACAAAATCTGGTACTGATTTCTGTTAGAGGCTGAGTCAACCCAGTGCCATGGTGCCGCCAGAGTTAAAAATCCTGACATCATTGGAATTCGAACTCGCGTCTTACCATCTTGCCATATTATACCGTCCCTGGAACAATTATCATGGCTTCGTCTACGAGATCGTAGAGCTGCCCATTCTTTACCCATATCTCTAAAATACCACACACATGGCCTTATTATTTATCATCCCATTTCATTAGACTTTCCGACACACATAATTTAGACACTCGATCCTATCGGCAAATTATCCTTTATATCCTTCCTCATCACACTGTGTATTATTCACTATATTTCACAGTTTCACTTCCCAGAACTTGGAATTCTCTTCTGCCCTACGCCAGCGACTGTCAAATTGTATCATCTTTCAAAAACAAACTAGAAATTATTTAATAACAAACTAACTTGCTGATAGTATTATTTTAAAAATTAATAATATATAATTTAATTTATAAAAATAGTATTAAGACTGATAAATAGTTCAAGTTCATCTTTAAATATTTGTAACCGACATGTTAGTTTATTATATCTAATTATTTTTTCTTTATTTATTTTTTTCATGTACATTAGATACGAACTGTATACTAATCAATTTAACTTGTCTCGCTTGGTGTAAATTTTATTATTTTTTCATTTGTAATTTTCATTAGCATTATTATGTTATCGATATTTCTCTTATAGGTCCACCGCTATGGTCTCGGGGTAGCGTGCTGCCTTGTCACGCACCGGGCCCGGGTTCGATCCACGGTCGGGACAGTTTTTCTCGGTGAAGTTTTTATCGGGGTTTTTCCTCACCTGTAAGACAAATGTCAGGAAAACTTTAAGGCCCAAACGGTCCCCGAAATCATATGGCCATCGCAATCATCATCATTCATATTCATCTTAGGTTAAGCTTATGCTTAGGCACTCTTCTGGCGCACCATTATCATCATCATCACACATCATATCATCGGGGCAACGTAACCCCGCCTTCCAGGCGCCCCAACCTCAGAAATGGGTTACAAATACGCCATGCCAGGAGAGAAACCAGGAATGTCGAAAGACAAACCTGGGACATTTGAAAAAAATATCTTATAGATATTACATTAATCGTCAAATTTTTAATATTAGAGTTAATTGTTACTGATGTATTCTAATCTTACATATATTTGTCTTATGAGCGGAAGAGAAGGCCACATGACCTTAACTCCACAGGTTAAATAAATAAATAAATAATGCCTTAACCAATTACTCTATGAAGTGGCCCCAGTTTAAGTGTAAGACTGTGTCCTTTTCAAAATCCAGCATCGTAATTTCTACCTTTCATACAATCGAAATAGTAAATAAAATTTCACCTTCCAAAATTTAATATTCAAGCAATCACTATAAGTAAAGCCATATTGTAATTATATTTTACAAGATTAGCCTCAAATGAAATATTTAAACTATCTACAAAATTAATATTAATTACATCTATTATAGATACCCCGGGCTGCTTACCCGGCGTTTCCGGGAATCTCTGTATCCCGATGCACTTGGCATAAATGAGCTAAAAGACAAAATTCATTGTTTTGATTAATCCGTAAAAGAATACTCGCCGTGCACTGCTTATGCTTGCCCGAGAATCTACTTATCCCGATCTTCTTGACATCAATGTAAGACAAAAATGGTTATTGTGAGTTATCCGTAAAAGATAAACATATGCTGTCGCGGACTTTTTTGTAGAGGTTTTTGAGATATCAATTATGTGTACATTAATGTGGTGTATTTGTTATGGTTTAGGCGCGTAAGCCATTTAAGCGTACAAAAAATGTACTTTTATCACTTTTTCACTGCAAAGGGTGATTTTTAAGGTGAAGGGCTTGATCATTAAAACTCTCTTATAGGATATAGCACTCCCGGGAAAATCCTGAACAATTTGCAAAAAGCCCGATCACAATCGGATGAACGGTATGACAACGCACGCTTGCCCTGAAATCTACTTCTCCCGATCTTTTTGGCTAAATTAAAGACAAAAATGGTTATTGTGAGTTATCCGTAAAAGATAAACATGCTGTTGCGGACTTTTTTTTTTGTAGAGTTCAATTCTGTGTACATTCATTTTGTGTATTTGTTATAGTTTAGGCAGCGTAAACGATTTAACGTCAAAAAATGGTCTTCCTCACGTTTTTAACTCCAAAGGGTGATTTTAAGAGTGAAGGGCTTCGGCATTAAAACTCTCTTATAGCCTATAATCTTCCAGGGAAAATCTTGAACATTTTGCAAAACGCCCCATCACAATAGGATGAACGGTATGGCATCGTATAAAAGACGAATAAGCGAACAAACATTCATTTTTTATATATTAGATGTGTAATTTTATAGACTGGTTGGAAAATAATATTAGAGTGAAAATGTGAAGAGAGAACGTAAACATTTATTTATTTGATCGCTTAATGCTTCGCAAAATAATTTTTAATGCTATAATTGTGTGGTAATGACACAGAAATAACGCTAGTATCGAACTAGTCGAGTAACAAACTGAACGAGTGCGATTTTTTTTAAACTGCATCACAGAGAGGGAATAAAAAACCCCAAGTTATGGCTTCCATTTCAGAGTTCAGTGAATTTTATTACAAACATTAAGGCAAACGACATCTAACGTCCGTAATACTATTTTGCTCTCTTGCAAAACATTCATAAATGAATTTAAATTAAATTTTTATATGTGCCAAACTCCTCATCGATTTTTCATGTTTTCATGTTTGTAACCATTGCCTCGAATCTAAACACTCGTACTGAACACAGAAAATGTAAGTACAGTGAAGTCAAACTAAAAGAGCACCACATTCAAGATTTTTTAAAGCAATCGGCAAATATTTGGCGTGCGCTGCTACGCAATAATAAACGAAATACAGTAAAAGCTCCTTATTCGCGGTTCCCTTATTTTCTGGTTAAAAAATTGCGATACAGTTCCTGTATCCGTGGCTAAAAATGTATTTATTCGTGGATCCAGTCGGTATATTAGAATATCCTTTATTAACCATCGGCAACTTGTTTTACTGCAGGCATCTGCCAAGGCAGCTTTTACAAGAAGCAATTCAAACCAAATGGATAAATTAATATCAAAGTAAAACAAGTTTTATTGTCACTAAACCTAAACTTCGTTGTTAAAGCCACCTCCGCCGTAATTCACGTGCCGCTATGTCCGTTGATAAATGCCTCCCTCGCCACAATCTGTGTTTTATTGTTTCAACTTGTCATCCGTTGCAATAATTTTGATTAATAACACATATCTCTTCTGTTTTGTTTGCTAGTGGTGTTGCCGCTTAAAGGAAAAATATAAATGGTTGACCGTTTACGTGTTGGCGAGTTGTTTGCATTTATATCACGCTGTTTCAATGTTAATGAATCAACTCTACGATTCATCATGAAATCCGAAGACATGTAAGGAATTATATCGCTGAATTCACAGCTGAATATAAAAGCGGCAAAACAGAAAAAAAAACTAAGTTCTTTAAACCTTTGCATTAGCCTGACTGTTTTAATCAATATAAATTGTTCAAAATCTCTCATTAATTAATTTTATTTTGATAATTTTTATTGTATTTTGGAACCTTGGAACGTATCCCCTATATACCCATACAAATTACCATTTCATATTCGCGGTTTATCCACCGCTGTGGTCTCGAGGTAGCGTGCTGCCTTGTCACGCAGCGGGCCCGGGTTCGATCCCCGGTCGGAACAGTTTTTCTGGGTGAGGTTTTTATCGGGGTTTTTTCTCACCTGTAAGACAAATGACAGGAAAACTTTAAGGCCCAAACGATCCCCGAAATCATACGGCCATCATCATCATCATCCTTCACCGGTGTGAAAAGCAACGGGAAGCTACCACACCTAGTAAAGCTGCAAAGCATAGCTTGAAAATGCTATGATTGCAGTGAAGGTCCTGCCTTCGGGCAGAATTACTATGGATGGATTCGCGGTTTATTTGCGGAACTTATACCCCGCGAATAAGTAGCTTTTACTGTATTGTTTTTATTTTTAGTTGATAAGTTCAAAGAAAATTACGGGTTAATTAAATTATATGCGACGATCTACACATGGCGGTTGCTAGAGTCAATATTTTATTTCGGATTTCAGGTAAAAACCCCGCTTATAATGGTCGGATTTCACTGATTCTCAGAAAATATCTACCTCGGTTTATTTTAATAACATATACTGAGTTTAGTTGTGTAATATCGAAGATTGCGACCACTTAAAATTTGCACGTTCAGGTTTTCAGGTACGGGGAGTGTTTAGCCGCTATTTGTTATTCTCTAAAACAATTAGGTAAGAGTTCAGCTGAAGCGAAAATTTAAAATTCGCTCTAGCGGTCGCAATTTTCTATGTTTCACAATGAAACTCACTTTATACTATTTAAATAAACTGAGGTAGGTTTTAT
Source organism: Diploptera punctata (assembly GCA_030220185.1). Taxonomy (NCBI): domain Eukaryota; kingdom Metazoa; phylum Arthropoda; class Insecta; order Blattodea; family Blaberidae; genus Diploptera; species Diploptera punctata. Next base: position 394,895 of record JASPKZ010000797.1, read on the forward strand.
AAAAAAATCAACGAAATTGGACCGTTGGAAGTGGGGGTTTACTTGAAATTCGAAATTTAAAATTTGCTCAAATAGCCGCCATGTAGTCCATTTCATTTTCTGGTGCATGGAGTATCTAAAAGAATCGTGATATAAATTTATATTTTCTTTACTTATTAAACTAAAGGTAAAAACAGATTTAATTTGTTTAGGCGTAGCAGCGCATGCCGGGTATTATATAATCTAATATATAAAAATGAATGATTATTTGTTATTTGTTTTTTTTTGTTTTTTTTTTGTTCGTACTTTATGAGCGGGCAAACCGTTGATCCGATTATTATGGGGTTTTTTTCAAAATCTTCAGGAGATTCCCGGGATGAACATACGCTATAAGAGAGTTGTGATACTCAACTCCTACACCCTTAAAAATCGCCCTTTGCAGTGGAAAACGTGAAAAAAGTAGCTCTTTGGAAGCTTAAATGGCTTACACTGCCTAAACCATAACAAATACACAAAATGAATGTACACAGAATTGGATATCTCAAAAAGCTCTACAAAAAAGTCCGCGACAGGATATGTTTATCTGTTACAGATAACTCACAATAACCATTTTTGTCTTTCATTGATAGAGACAAGTACGTAGAATCCTGTTCAAGCGTGGCGGGTATTCTTTTACGGATAACTCACAATAACTTAATTTTGTCTTTTAGCTCATTTATGCCAAGAAGATCGAGATAAGTTGATTCTCGGGCATTACCGGGTAATCAGCACGGGGAAACTTTAAATAAATACGATATACATTTATAATTATTTTTCATTTTACTTATTCAACTATTCATTACTTACTTTTTTTACATTTGAGGGCCTCTCCACTTTTCAGCGGTTACCCTGTATTCCCATTCGCCATTCTTGCCGATCACGCCATTCATCCTCCTCCAGACCTCGGTCGTTCATCAATCTATGGATCTCTCCTCTCCAAGTTGTTCTTGGCCTGCCCCGTTTCCTTCTACCAGAAGGTGACTATTCCAAAAGAGTTTTGGGCCACCTATCATCCTCCATTCTCCTGACATGGCCATACCACTGAAGAGCTCGTCTTTCGATCCTTTCCACCACTGTCTCCTCCATATCCATCATCTGCCTCACTTCATTTCTTCTTCTTTCCAACCTCGACACCCTGACACTGCGTCTTATTCCATCCATCTCCACTGTCAAGATCTTAGTATTCAACTATTCATAAGAAGTTCATTTATGCCAAGAAGATCGGGATGAGTTGATTCCCGGACAACGCCGGGTAATCAGCACGGGGTATCTAAAAATAATTAGGATATAAATGTTACCCATTACTTATTTAACTAAACATAAAACACATTAATTTTCGTATTTCAACTCATTTATGTCAAGAAGATCGGGATAAGTAGATTCCCGGGCAACGCCGGGTAATCGGCACGGGGTATCATAAAAATATAAATTTATAATTATTTTTCCATTTACTTATTCAACTAAACATAAAAGCACATTAATTTGTATTTATTTAGGCGTAGCAGCTCACGCCAGGTATTAGATAATTAGAAATAAAATAAAATTGTAGTGATATGTAATACAATGATAAAATCAATAACAACGAAAATGACAGGTTTACCGAATAAAAAAAATCAAACCTATCTTTTATCAAATAAGTCACTAGGGAACTAAAGAGTATATAGGCCCATTGCAGATATGTATTGTAGCAAGAAGTAAAATTTAAACTTTTAAATTATATAGTGTATTAAAATATATTTATAACTAACTATTAACAGTAATATACCTCTATTTTGGTTTCAACCAAAATAGAATTAGGGTAAATTAATACCAAGGGATTAGGTCGAAGCTAATTACATTAATGCTCGGCGTACGCAGCTAAATTTAAATAAATTGCTTGTTTTTTATATTTTAGTTGAATAAGCAAAAGAAAAATTAGAGGTTAATTAAATTATACACATTGCGACGAACCAAATATCAAGGTTGCTGGAGTCAATTTTTGTTTTCGGTTTTCAGGTAAACCCCAACTTTAAATAATCGGATTTCGCTGAATTTTGTATAATATCTACATCGGTTTATTCTAATATAATATACTGAGTTTCATTGCGAAACATCATAAATTACGACCGCAAGGGCAATTTTATAAGTTTTTTCCTAGATGAACTCCTATGCCTTATAGTTTTAGAGCATAACAAATAGCGGCTAAACAATCGCTGTAACTGAAAACATGTATGTCCAAATTTTGCATGAAGATCCTTTGGACGGTTTAGAAGTCGGTAAGTTACGAAACATATGCAGACTGAATTTTTATTTATAAATATGATTGTTTTGCTTTTCAAGCCCTCGGCGTTTAAATTATTACACCTGTAAATACCTTGTGTTGAATAATTTCATTTTATTCAGCACAGAAGTCAATTAGTAACTCCCAGATGGCCGTGAAAAGGTAGCAGCGTTCAACAAACACAGTGTCCAATGGGATTTTCCGTTACAAACATCAGTGTCACTTAACATTTGTACTGTACGCCTATAATGCATTTAAACCATTCTTTATTTATCATAATTAATAATCGCTATTCCACTAAATCGATATGTTTATTTAGATCCCAAATGAATTTAACCAATACTCTTGCTGCAGACGAGCTTATTGTACAGGATTTTCGGAAATTCATAGTTCAAATTTCTAGGGCTAGTAGAGGGGACTGATAGACAATATTTTGAACAGGAACCCATGTCCGTAAACATACCGTTTCCGGGCTAGAGCAATTACAATATGTCGGATATACCGGTGTTGTTTTGTAACCGGATAGGTAGTACATGACACCAGAAGATCGCCTGATTGCACGTGATGTTTATTCTGCCATTGCATATCCGTCAGTAACTGTGGTTTCAGCACAATGGCGCACCACGGCACTCTAGACGTGACGTTCGGGGACGTCTTAAGATTCGTACTAAGATGGATAGGCCGGGGTGATCCTATTGCATGTTCCCCATGATCGCCAGATTTAACGCCATTGGACTATTTTGTGTAGGGTCGTATAAAGAGTATGATGTACGAAACTCCTGTAGAACCCGAGGAAGAACTACTGGCACGGGTTATGGTCGCTGCAGAAGAGATTAACAAGACACCAGGTGTGATGGAACAAGTGTATCGGAACATGATTCGTCGGTACAATGTGTGCAAGGACATTGGTGGTCATCACATCGAGCCTCTGTTGTAGTGAGCAGTTTCGTATGCGACACATGTAGTGCAAAAAACAAAAACATTTTTTCCCCCACTGTTGACACAAGTGTTATTGTGATCAATGAAAGTGTTTTTGATATAGTTACCAGGAGATTACAAGTATTTGATAATAAAGTTCTTAGGAAAATTTTTGGACCAAACAGAGATGAACAGACAGGTGAATGGAGAAGACTACTTAACAGTGAACTACATGGTATTTATAGCAAGCCAGATATAACAGTCAAGTCTCGTAGACTGCGATGGGCAGGACATGTTGCATGTATGGGGAATGAAAGACTTGCATGGAAGCTTCTTGTAGGAAAGCCAGAGGGAAAACGCCCAGTTGGTAGACCAAGAATGAGGTGGGAGAATAAGATTAACTATGATTTGAGGGAAGTAGATTATACAGGGAATGATTGTAAAACATTACCTCAGGATAGGGATGTATGGAGAGCTTATGTCCGCGCGGCCATGAACCTACGGGTTCGATAGTGCCAGTGAGTAAGTAAGTAAGTATGATATAGTTACCAAATAAATTTGACTTTCTTCTGTAATGTCAAACTTCATTTAATTATGTACCTTACCTCACGCCTCGTTTGGCATGGTGCTCTTCTGGCGTCATATACTGCCAATTCGGTTGCGAAACACCAGGAAATCAGACACATTGTAATGGCTATAGCACGGAAATGGTCCGTTTCCAGACATGGGTTCCTAGTAAAAATATTGTCTACTCAGTCCTCTCCACTAGTCCTACAAGTTTGTAATATGCATTTCCGAACACCTATAGCAGTAGAACTTTATTAGACAAAAAGTAAGATATTTACAATATTATTTACAAATATAGGTCGCACGGGCAGTAAGCCGTACGTGATGTTGACAGTCCGTTACAATAAAGTAATAATTGCTACTAGTGTGAAGAAAAATAAACAACAAAAAATACCAATAACATTACAATTACATAAAGAAAACGCAATAATATTACAATTAAATAATAACACAATAGCATTTGTGCCGGTTCGCTCAGGGTAGAATATGATCACTCAGGGATGTTTTAAATTATACACTTATTATTTTAGTTTATTGGATAAATTTGTATACAATATTGTATTTACAATGTTTGATAATTCACTATCTCGGAGTGGAGTTGATGAGTTATTTGCGCCCACGTGTTTTAATATCACCTTCGCGGACGGTTACCTAAGAACTTAAGTATTGCAGCAGAACGTAGGAGCGTGAGAGAGTTTTCACACGCGTCCTTGCCTTATAAGGGCGATGACTCCTCCCATCCCCACTCCAAGTGTATATGTTAGCTTAGAAGGGTAGGTACCATTCGTTTGGGTTTCTATGTTGGTAATAGACTCGTGTGCACGTTTGTGCGCTTTCCAATTATTACTATTAATGGCCGAGTACTCACGAGTCTATTACTTCTTGCCACACATTATACACTAAAAAAACAATAACATTAAAATTACATAAAGAAAACACAGTAATATTACAATTAAATAATAACACAATAGCATTATACATTAATTAATTTATATATAATTATTAAGAATTAATGTAGAGAAAATAAAGATATAGAAAATAAAGATATAGAAAATAAAGTAAATAAATTCCAGGCTATTTTTGGAACCATAAAAAGAATCTTAGGTCGGAAAACAAGGAAAGATACAAAACTTAAATTATATAAAACAATGGCTGTTCCTTTGTTGTTGTATGGAAGTGAAAATTAGCTAATGAAATCAATGGATAAAAGCAGAATACAGACTGCGGAAATGCTGTTTTTACGTAATGTGAAAGGATGCACAAGAGCGGATAGAATAAGAAATGAAACTATACGAGAAGAATTAAATATATATAAAATTGAAGATAAAATCAGCGAAAATAATAAGAAATGGACAGAACACTTAATGAGAATGAACAACGAAAGAATACCAAAAAAGAACCTTCCTGTATAATCCCAGAGGACAAGAGATGTTGGCCGACCACGTAGAAGATGGACTCCACTTTTAACTTCGCCGGAACAGGCTGCATAGCCTAAACCTTGTAGTAGTAGAAGAAGAAGAAGAAGAAGAATTAATGTTATTGCATTTTGATAACATATATTTATTCATGAATGAGTGTTGTTCTTATTTTCCGAGTTTTGTCCAGAAATTTACCCAAGTTTATCCAATTTTCTGGATTTACCAATAACTCGTAGCATGCCAATCATTCCCGATTTGAATTTAGAAATCTTTCCGGTAATAACTGACGTCTCCAATATTCTAAATCATTACATTGTCCTAATATATGTATCTCGTCTTCAAATTTCCCGCACATTGGACATATTCGCATATCGTGATCGTCGCTATTTTTTTTTTAAATTTCCATGCACCTAGCCTAAACCAAGCAAGCCCTGATCTCTCTTTAAATCCTAGGTTGAGTATATACGATTCTTTTCCCCAGACGTGTTTTGGGTCTCTTTGCAAACACAGTGAGCGTTTTCCTGCACATTCGGCGAAAGATTGAACACCTGTATATAAATACAACGTACATAGGTTCTATTCCCCATTTTGTGAGTTAAAGATTGTCCTATGTTCTCTCACTTTGTAGTGCTGGTATCAACATATGCACAAAAAACGCTCCAGAAATTACAAACAATTGCGATTATACAATATGGTATCTGATTAGGGCCTATATTTCTTCTTGCCAACCTAATGCGAGTTCAATATTGACTCACTGACAATATCGAACCCGTAGGTTCATGGCCGCGCGGACGTAAGCTCTCCATACATACCTATCCTGAGCTGATGTTTTCCAATCATCCCCTGTATAATCTACTTCCCTCAAATAATGTTTAGTTAACATCCTACCTCATTCTTGGTCTACCAACTGTGCGTTCTCCCTCTGATTTTCCTACAAGAAGCTCCCAAGTCGCTATTTCAATCCTCATTTGCGCCATATCTCCTGCCCATCCCAGTCTGTATCTTAACTCTTGTTATTATATCTGGTTTCCTATAAAGCTCATGTAGCTAACTGTTTTGGTGTCTTCTCCATTCGCCTGTCTGTTCAATCTCTCTTTGGTCCAAAAATATCCCTAAGAACTTTATTCTAAGATACTCGTAGAATTTTCTCCTCCGTTAGAGTTCATGTTTCGCATCAATATAACTGGGAGAATACAGTTTTATATATTTCCAGTGTAACGTTTTTCAGAGTAGTTGGAATGATAAGAGTTCCTGTAATACAAAATAGCATGCATTTCCAGAATTTATTGAACGTAGGCGTATGTTCAATTTATTTGTGAATCTTATTCCTATTTGTAATTATTGTTTCTATATTTTTTATTTCTCCAGTTCTTCAAATTTTCCCTCATTTCTCATCTACTGTCAAATTTCCATTATACAATGTATTTCTCTGTGTGAACACATATTTATTTTTATTGATGTTTACTTCCAGTACCAATTTTTTACTGTTAAATTGCCTCCGAAAAAATATTACCCCAGTGGAACCCATGTCAACGTTTGTAGACGATTGTATTTTTACGGTGAAAGATTGTCACTGTTTCGACCAATGTACTTTTTTCGTCTGGCTTATCGCCTTCGATCTCTTCGGCATGAGTAACCCTTTCGGCAGCAATGCTACCGCCGGTTTTGGTCTCGGGGTCATTTAAGCATGCAAGCCAGTCCACAACAAGATAAAGATACCCTAAGTGGATTATTTCAAGGTTATGCTGAGTTAATTTTGTTAGGTTATGAAGTTGAATTTATTTCTATGAACGGAATCTAATTCTAGTAAAATGACCAATTTTGAAAGTAAGTTACTGTAAATTCTATATTTTATTGTTTTTTGTCAATTCCAGCAAGTAATACGACAAGGAGACTCATTAAGTCCCATATTGTTCACACTAATAATGGATGATATCATCAAAGAACTAAAAGTTGAAGTTAGAAAATGAATTAAAATATGTAAAAAAGAGCTGAAGATAATAAACTATGCTGATGACACAGTTCTAATTGCACAGAGTGAAGGTGATTTACAAATGCTATTGCACAAATTTAGAATCATTGCAGCAAAATATAACATGAAAATCTCAACAAATAAAACCAAATCAATAGCAATATCCAAGGACCCACGACGTATTAAATTAGAAATAGAAGGGAAAAGTATAGAACAGATCATGAAATTCAAATATTTAGGAATAGATATTAATAGCAGCAACAGAATAACAGATGAAATCCTCCATCGAGCAAATAATGCAAACAAAATATCGGGATGTTTAAACAATACTGTTTGGAAAAATAAAAATTTAAGAATAGATACAAAAGTAAGAATTTACCAATCTGGCATAAGAACAGTTCTAACATATGGTTGTGAATGTCGAACAGAAACTCAACAAACAAAACAAATCAATGAAACAACCGAAATGAAAGTTTTAAGGTAAATCGTAGGAAAATCGCTGAGAGAGAAAATTCGCAGCTCTGTTATTAGAGAAGAATGTGAAATTGAACCTATAAACCTCTGTATAAATGATAGAAGACTAAACTGGAATGATCACATAGATAGAATGGAGAACAGTAGATTAGTGAAGAAAGTACGTGACTGGACACCTCAGCAGAAAAGCCCTTTAGGACGACCACAACTACGATGGAAGGACGTCACCATACCCGGACCTGTAGTGAATGAACACGCAACAAGCTGCCAGCTTTCATGCGTAGAGGAAGAAGAGGAAGAAGAAGGAGTGTCAATTCCAGACATTACCGCTGTGATTTCAGGATAACGTTACTGCTTCAAATGCAAGGACCCGGGTTCAATTCTAGTCGAGACAAGTTTCCTGTGTGAGCTTTTTCGGGATTTTTCCTTACCCCCAAGAAAAATGTAGGAAAACTTCAGGATTCAAATATTCCTGAATACTAATCGACCATCTCATATTGTTTTATTTTGTACGAATTAACAATTAAATGTTGTGTCTTGCCTTAATGCTCGTGTTGTCCGAGAGGTGACCCTTGCAATGAGTTAGATACTCGTGCAGGGAAGCCCTCCATGTTTCTGGTGTGGTCAAAAAAGTATTATATGATTTGAGAGAATTTCTGGTTCACTCTGTATCCATAACTGCAATTTTGAATATTTATTTCGCTACGTTTCACACTAATCCTAATGAAATATCTGTTTCACAGCAAATAATTTGTTTACGCTCTTCGCCTTAAGGACTATGAAGTAAAGGAACGAAATATGAGAAGTCCTTTGTCATAATTTGGTATCGATATGTGGCTTTTCATTTAGTATATTTCAAAGAAGCAAATGATGTTATTTTTATAAAAATAGTACGATACTAATGTGTTCTATTATATACGTAATGAATAATATACAAAGATGTAGCATCCCGGTTAATTAAAAATTTTCTTATTTCCCTTTTCTGTTTTTCGCCACAAAAACACTTGTATTTAATGAAGCAGACGGAAGATTGAAAAAGGCAGCGTTTCAAACAAATCAAAGGACGAATAAATACATAACATTTGCTTAATTAACGAAGTAATTACTTATTTTTTCCTACAGCGCATATACGTATTATACATTGCCAGAATCATTATTGAGATCTTCGAAATGTCAAATTAAACCATTGTTTCTGAAATGACACGATATTTTTAAAGATGTCACACTGTATATATCCGAGAAAATTCCTCGCGCACAAAGACACGGGCACTCACGAGCAAGTGCAGAAGGTAACTCACTGATATTTGTTTAAAAAAAAAGGAATTTATGTCTTGAAATGAAAGTAGAACCCATTGTCCCCCTCTTTATACTGTACAAAAAATAGTATAATCTTTGTACATTGAAATTCAACCTGCATTTGTTTGTGCTGCAAAACTCCGAAAGTGCTTCACTGATCTTCATGAAATTATTACATACAGATTTTCAGATACGAAGAATGTTCAGTCGCTATCTGTTATTCTCTGAAATCGTTAGATGCCGGACATTGGCATCTTTTAAAAGAAATCTAAATTTATATTTGCTCTAAACTCGACTTCATTATTATCCAGTGTAAGATATATATATTAATTGGTGTTTCCCGTATAATGCATCATATTTATATTATTATTATTATTATTATTATTATTATTATTATTATTATTATTATTATTATCGTATAATTATTGTTATTACCCTATAAAATGTTGTTTGTACATGACATTTACATTGCTACATTTATTGTATCTTTAACTGTTTATAATTAGTATAGTGTATATCTATATTTGTCGAATATTTATTTGTATTTGTGCTGGTTGAGTGGAAGAGAGGGCCTTATGGCCTTAACTCTGCCAGAATAAATAAAGTATTACTATTATTATTATTATTATTATTATTATTATTATTATTATTATTATTATTATTATTATTATTATTATTATTAGATGTAGCAGTTCACCTGAAACGAAAATTTAAACATTGCTCTCTCGGTCGCAATTTTTGACGCTTAACAAAGAAACTCAGTTCGTCCTATTAAAATAAACTGAGGTAAGATTTATAAAATAATTTGAGTAAAGTCTGGTCATTAAAGGTGGGGATTTAACTGAAATCGGAAACTAAAAATTGACTCTACCAGCCGCCATGTTTGGTCTATTTCATTCTCAGATACACCAGGTATCTAAAAAGAATTACGATAAAAATGTATAGTTATTTTCCTTTTTTTAATTCCTAAACTAAGAATATAAACAGATTTAATATATAAAGGCGTAGCAGCGCTGGCCGAGTATTAGCTAACTAACTCACTGACACTATCGAACCTATAAGTTCATGGCCGCACGGACATACCCTCTCCATACATCCCTATCCTGAGCTAATGCTTTCCAATCATTCCCTGTATAATCTACTTCCTCAAATCACAGTTAATGTTATTCTCCCACCTCATTCTTGGCCGGTCAACTGGGCGTTTTACGTCTGGGTTTCCTACAAGATGCTTCCATGCACATATTTCATTCCCCATTCGTTCCACATGTCCTACCCATCGCAGTCTACGAGACTTAACTGTTCTTATTATACCTGGCTTCCTATAAAGACCATGTAGTTCACTGTTATTTTAGTCTTCTCCATTCACCTATCTGTTCATCTCTCTTTGGTCCAAAAATTTTCCTAAGTACTTTATTCTCAAATACTCGTAATTTCCTTTTCCTCCCTTAAAGTAAGAGGCCATGTTTCGCAGCCATATAACATAACCGGTAGAATAAAAGTTTTATAAATTTTCAGTTTAACGTTTTTTGAAAGAAGTTCGCATGTCAAGAGTCCCTGCAATGCATAATAGCACGCATTTCAAGAATTGAGCATATGTTTCTTTGTGCATCTCATTCCTATTTGTGATTATTCTTCCTAGGTATTTGAATTCAGCCACTTCCTCAAACTTTCCCTCATTTGTCATTAGCTGTCCATTTCCATTATATAATTTATTTCTACGTGTCACCATATATTTAGTTTTATTGATATTTACTTTCAGTCCAAATTTCTTAGTGTTACTCAATATTGTATCCGAAAACTGTTTGCCTACACGCACCCTACTCTTTGTGCCATTTAGACACACTCGTATAAGTCTAACTTTTTAGCAATTACGAACACCAGCAGGATACTATATAACTTCTCCCTCTTAATTGACTGTTTTGATGTCTGCATATAGTTGACGTACAGTACCATTATATTCCCATATCTTTTCTAAAATCTAGCTAGTAATTGGTAATTTCAAAATACAGATATTTGAGCCTTAAGGTTTCATTACATTTGTCTTACTGGTAAGAAAAAAGCCCGAAAAATGTCACCTAGTTAACTAGTTACAATCGGGGCTCGAACCTTGGCTAGGTGCGCACGAAGATTTTTCCTCTCCTATAAGATAAATGCCAGGAAACGTTAAAGCCCAGACGCGCGCTGAACATATTCTGGCCATTATAATCCTAAAGCCCAGACGCGCGCTGAACATATTCTGGCCATTATAATCCTAAAGCCCAGACGCGCGCTGAACATATTCTGGTCATTATAATCCTAAAGCCCAGACGCTCGCTGAACATATTCTGGTCATTATAATCCTAAAGCCCAAACGCTCGCTGAACATATTCTGGCCATTATAATCCTAAAGCCCAGACGCTCGCTGAACATATTCTGGCCATTATAATCCTAAAGCCCAGACGCGCGCTGAACATATTCTGGCCATTATAATCCTAAAGCCCTGACGCGCGCTGAACATATTCTGGCCATTATAATCCTAAAGCCCAGACGCGCGCTGAACATATTCTGCCCATTATAATCCTGAAGCCCAGACGCGCGCTGAACATATTCTGGCTATTATAATCCTAAAGCCCAGACGCGCGCTGAACATATTCTGGCCATTATAATCCTAAAGCCCAGACGCTCGCTGAACATATTCTGGCCATTATAATCCTAAAGCCCAGACGCGCGCTGAACATATTCTGGCCATTATAATCCTAAAGCCCAGACGCTCGCTGAACATATTCTGGCCATTATAATCCTAAAGCCCAGACGCTCGCTGAACATATTCTGGCCATTATAATCCTAAAGCCCAGACGCGCGATGAACATATTCTGGCCATTATAATCCTAAAGCCCATACGCGCGCTGAACATATTCTGGCCATTATAATCCTAAAGCCCAGACGCGCGCTGAACATATTCTGGCCATTATAATCCTAAAGCCCAGACGCTCGCTGAACATATTCTGGCCATTATAATCCTAAAGCCCAGACGCTCGCTGAACATATTCTGGCCATTATAATCCTAAAGCCCAGACGCTCGCTGAACATATTCTGGCCATTATAATCCTAAAGCCCAGACGCTCGCTGAACATATTCTGGCCATTATAATCCTAAAGCCCAGACGCTCGCTGAACATATTCTGGCCATTATAATCCTAAAGCCCAGACGCTCGCTGAACATATTCTGGCCATTATAATCCTAAAGCCCAGACGCTCGCTGAACATATTCTGGCAATTATAATCCTAAAGCCCAGACGCTCGCTGAACATATTCTGGCCATTATAATCCTAAAGCCCAGACGCTCGCTGAACATATTCTGGCCATTATAATCCTAAAGCCCAGACGCTCGCTGAACATATTCTGGCCATTATAATCCTAAAGCCCAGACGCTCGCTGAACATATTCTGGCCATTATAATCCTAAAGCCCAGACGCTCGCTGAACATATTCTGGCCATTATAATCCTAAAGCCCAGACGCTCGCTGAACATATTCTGGCCATTATAATCCTAAAGCCCAGACGCTCGCTGAACATATTCTGGCCATTATAATCCTAAAGCCCAGACGCTCGCTGAACATATTCTGGCCATTATAATCCTAAAGCCCAGACGCTCGCTGAACATATTCTGGCCATTATAATCCTAAAGCCCAGACGCTCGCTGAACATATTCTGGCCATTATAATCCTAAAGCCCAGACGCTCGCTGAACATATTCTGGCCATTATAATCCTAAAGCCCAGACGCTCGCTGAACATATTCTGGCCATTATAATCCTAAAGCCCAGACGCTCGCTGAACATATTCTGGCCATTATAATCCTAAAGCCCAGACGCTCGCTGAACATATTCTGGCCATTATAATCCTAAAGCCCAGACGCTCGCTGAACATATTCTGGCCATTATAATCCTAAAGCCCAGACGCTCGCTGAACATATTCTGGCCATTATAATCCTAAAGCCCAGACGCTCGCTGAACATATTCTGGCCATTATAATCCTAAAGCCCAGACGCTCGCTGAACATATTCTGGCCATTATAATCCTAAAAGCCCAGACGCTCGCTGAACATATTCTGGCCATTATAATCCTAAAGCCCAGACGCTCGCTGAACATATTCTGACCATTATAATCCTAAAGCCCAGACGCTCGCTGAACATATTCTGGCCATTATAATCCTAAAGCCCAGACGCTCGCTGAACATATTCTGGCCATTATAATCCTAAAGCCCAGACGCTCGCTGAACATATTCTGGCCATTATAATCCTAAAGCCCAGACGCTCGCTGAACATATTCTGGCCATTATAATCCTAAAGCCCAGACGCTCGCTGAACATATTCTGGCCATTAAAATCCTAAAGCCCAGACGCTCGCTGAACATATTCTGGCCATTATAATCCTAAAGCCCAGACGCTCGCTGAACATATTCTGGGCATTATAATCCTAAAGCCCAGACGCTCGCTGAACATATTCTGGCCATTATAATCATAAAGCCCAGACGCTCGCTGAACATATTCTGGCCATTATAATCCTGAATCATATTTAGTATGAATGTGTGTCTGTAAATGGTGTATTTCGCCTAAATGTTGTATCGGAGGAGACCCTGACATTGAATTGATCTTTCATTCGGGGAGGTCTTCCATGCCCTTGTGTGGTAGAAAATGTATGTATGTGATCCACAGTTTAAAATCCCTCTCCCAACAGGTCCTGCCACTGAAAGTTTCGTATGGCGTGTGGCATGTAAAACTTGTCTATAAGATAAGATAAAGAAGGAGAAGAATATTGGTTATTTTCTAAACTAACGATTGTTATGTATAATAATATACATAATAGTATCTGTACCAGTTATATTATATGGGTGCGAAGTATGGACTCGTAATTTAAGGTAGGAAAGGAGATTACGAGTAGGCCTACTTGAGAATAAAGTTCTAGGCCAAAGAGAGATGAACAGACAGGTGAAAAGACTTCATAACAGTGAACTACATGGCCTTTACAGGAAGTCAGATTTAATAAGAATAGTTAAGTCTCGTAGACTGGGATGGGCAGGACATGTGGCACGAATGAGGAATGAAATACGTGCATGGAAGCTTCTTGTAGGAAAACCAGAAGAAAAACGCCCGGTAAATAGATCAAGAATGGGGTGGGAGAATAACATTATCTATGATTTGAGGGAAGTAAATTATACAGGGAATGATTCAAAAACATTCACGCAGAATATGGATGTATGTAGAGCTTATGTCGGCGCGGCCATGAACTTACTGTTTCGATAGTGCCAGTTAGTTAGTTAGTTACTGTAGTTGGACAGTGACATACAACTTTTTGCTGAGGATGGGACGGTCCCGAAAGCCCTACAATGTTTTAATAATTTGGAAATTCTCAACTTTAATTTACCTGATATTTTTCCAAGTCCTATAGAACAACAGTGCGCATGCGTCAGAGTTTATAGAGCCAGCGATAACCCACCATCGAACCACTAATCGATTATTATCGTTGTTTCGATTATTATCATTTTTTGTTTTTGTATTTAGGCACATTTAAAATGTAACGAACCTAAAAGCTAACTAACTCACACTTAACCAAATTCAATTACTCTAACCTAGGGTGGATCCCATGAAAGGCCCTTTTTTTTCACTCCTTAATAATCGCAACCATCGATAACCCACAGGTTCCAACTATATAATAATTATACTGTCTGGAGAAAATAGCAAGTCACCATTACAACATGTGTATTTGAATAAATACTTAAAAATTCTAAAATAAAGTTATATAATCGTTATATATTTTTTACATATTTTAAAATGTTACTAAATACCGAAGAAGAATTATAATTCACGATAATAAACTGAAACACCAAGGGTAAATCATTATAAACTTGAGCCAAAAATTTTAACAGTTGAGGAGACTGGTTAAAAGGTACATAATTGTACAATTTTCAGTTCTCTAGTAATATTTTGATTATATTAACGAGAACATAATTACAATAATAAATAAAGGCATTATAATTACTTATGACATAGTATTTAAGTGTAAGTAAGTCTCTTTAAAAAAAAGAGGAAACTGATGCATAAGAAAACCAGGGAACAGAGATGGTGCGTTTATTGAGAGACGTTTAGTAGAAAGTGAAGTAAACTAATGATCCCGTCAGAATTTCCACCGCTACCCTGGCCATCATTTGTTCAGGTAAACCAGTAAGTTAACTTACCACAGACTTGCAGGCACGACTAAGACAAACTCACACAACAAATCAATGTATTATACTGTTCAATTTAAACAGTTATTATTTATTTACTCTGGAAGAAGTGGTTGAATTCAAATATATAGGAAGGACCATTACAAATAGGAATGAGATTCACAAAGAAATTAAACTAGGCTCAATAATGGAAATGCATGCTTTTATGTATTGGACTCATGTCGTCCCAACTTCTCTCAAGAAACATTAAACTGAAAGAATGTAATACTGTTTTCCTCCCAGTGATACTATATGGATGCAAAACATGGATTTCTACGTGAGAAAACAGAAAATATTACGAGTATTTTGAGAATAAAGTTCTTAGGAAAAATGTTTGACCAAAGAAAGATGAACAGACAGTCATATCGAGAAGACTACATAACAAAGAGCTACATTATCTTTATAGGAAACAAGATAAAATAACACTGAGCAACAAAAAATAAACTTTTTCTTGTCTCAGAAAGAAAAATATGTGATTCTAGTAGTATTTTTTTCTCCTGAATTCAAATATGATATCGGTTTTTCTCCATCGCGCAAGGTTTCCGAAAGAGAACAGGCATTTATAATTTCAAACACTTTAATATTTTCTACATTCGTAACTACACAATATTCGAACATTCGGAATCGCCCAGAAAGTAAGAAATGATGATTTTCTGCTACATTTCGCTTGTGGAGCACCCCACTTGATGGCCCAACAATAATCCGCCAGCATAATAGGATTCCATTTGCCTTGATATCTCTTTTTCTATACCTGAAATCTCCTGAGTTAGCTCTTTTGATTTTATTTTACAATGGACGTATGGACGAAAACACTTTTTTATTAAAAACTGATTATTGAAATCCATTAATTGAAATTGAAATAAAAAAACTGTAGGTGATGGAGAAATTCCGAATACTTATTTGAAAACACGATTAAAACTGCATTAAGTACAACTATTGGTACTCATGAGAAAAATCATGTTGACCAGTGTTATTAATACAATAGAAGTATCTTCTTGGTGATAAATATTATAAGAAGTCAATAAATTCCCAAATCACCAAATTAAAATTTAGAAGAGCCAACAAGTTTCAATAAAATTTTCAAGACTAATTATTGACTAAAGAAAAACAAATTGAAATAAGCACACAAATTAACAATTTAAAATTTTGACTACGTCACATTACGAGATTAATAATTTTAAATGACTTTGACATCATACATTTAATTAAATAGAAGAGGGCGCTGACTGGAATAGGACCCTTGTCATTATTAATAATTTTACCTCTATTTTGATAACTTTCTGAACTTTCAAGAAGACGTCAAGGAATTTGAAATTAATGTCCGATCTAACCAGTCTGTGATTACTTTTAAAAACAACAGCATAAAAGTTTTAAATTTATATAAATAAAGATAAAATTATGAATAATGACAAGGGTCCTATTCCAGTTAGCGCCCTCTCGTCGTTGATTAAAAGAGAAAGAGAAGAGGATTAAATGTATGATGTCATAAAGTCATTTAAAATTATTAATCTCGTCATGTGACGTACTCAAAATTTTAATTGTTATTTTGTGTACCTATTTGTTTTTCTTTAGTCAACACTGAGCAACAAAAGTATTTCTTTTTGTCTCAGAAAGAACAATACGTGATTCTGATAATGTTTTGTCTCCTGAATTCAAATATGATATCGGTTTTTCTTCGTCACGCAAGGTTTCCGAGAGACAGGAATTTATAATTTAAAACACTTTAATATTTTCTACATTCGTAACTACACAATATTCGAACATTCGGACTCACCTACAAAGTAAGAAATGACTTTTTTCTGTAGGAATTATAATAGATGTAATTACTATTAGTTTTATAGATAATTTGAATATTTCATTTGAGGCTAATATTTTGCCTGTGGAGCATCCCTCTTGATGGTCCAACAATAATCGGCCAGCATATTAGGATTCCATTTGCTTTGATATCTCTTTTTTATAACTGAAATCTCCTGATGAAAGTGTTCCCCGTTCCCATCGCTCAATGGAAAAATTGACGAAAAAAGTTTATTAAAAAAATGATTATTTAAATCCATTAATTGAAATTGAAATAAAAAAACTTGTGGGTGATGGAGAAATTCCGAATACATATTTGAAAACACGATAAAAACTGCATTAAGTACAACTATTGGTACTCATGAGACAAAAATCATATTGACGGTGTAATTAGTCTTGAAAACGATAGCTTCGCCATTAAAACTAGTTAGCTTTTTAAAATTTTAATTTGGGTCTTTTATTTGCTTCTTATAAGATCAAATAAGAACAGTTAAGTCTCGCATACTGCGATGGGCAGGACACGTGTCATGCATAGGGAATGAAAGAGGGACATGGAATCTTCTTGTAGGAAACCAGAAAGAAAACGCCCAGTAGGGAAGCCAAGAATGAGGTGGGACATTAACATTAAACATGTCCATAAGGTGTTGTTGCATTTCTATACCAGAATGCATTGTGGTCGGTCATTGAAGGTTTATGGTCTTTGAGTCTAACACATGTTGAGCGGAATTACAATGTGTTTCTCTTGAGGCATGTAGAATTGCTATGCTTCATGTATTTCACTTGAGGGTCACAGCTTACTTGATGTTCTGTTTCACATATGAAATATAACACGTGATACAGATTTCATGCCTCAGTATCTCTACAGATTCATCTTCATGTATACGAATATCATATTTGACCAAGTAAGTGATTCATTAGTGAAATACAAGGCATTTTCTATAGGAGTTTGGTAGAAGGTGCGTCCGTCGTATCATTTTTACACGCTCTTTATATTAGCTTGACCTGTATCTATGTAACGGATCTGTATCTATGTAACGGAATCTTTAAACACGATTTTCACCCACTCAAAAACATTGGATCGACTTGAAACTTTGTATACTTGTAAACGGCCAATGACAATATAATAATTTCTTTTTTTCTAAAATCCTGGACAGAATCATCAAAAAAAAGGTATAATACTGTAGGTTGCGGACTTATGTCTTTTTAGTCAATCGTTGTCAGAGATCAGTTGGTAGAGGGGTGACTGTAGTGGTATATAATTTCAGTAACCCAAAGGTCGCTGCTTATTTCGTTTCCTTCTTAGAGACTTTACTTTTACCAATATCTGTTTATTATCAAGTTGAACCGAAAGTGCGTTTTTCGGCTCATTACTGCAGCGTCGTTATCCTCCCTAGACTGTGATATTCATGAACTATGCCAATATTCCTTTCTCCTTGCATCTACCCCCACTCTCCCTCTTTACCTCTCCTGCTGCGCTGTGCCTACGGCGCATCTCCCCTCTACCTCGGAACCTTCATATACGTGGTGCACAGGCAGAACGTTATCATTCATTCATTCATTCATTCATTCATTCATCGATCCATTCCGAGATGGGATTGTAACTCTAAAAATGGACAAGGTCGTCTGAAGCCGAGAAGCGGCGCAGTTTTAGTTGGTCCTGTAGACCAGGGAAGAAGCCACCCTGGCTTGGACGCTAGCATGAGTGTAGTATGAGGTATGGTGTGGTCTTTGTTTTGTAAAAGTATTATCATTTATTTATTTATATTATGTTCTTGAATGATCAAATGTTTATCTTGATTTTGTTTTTACTTCAGACTACTTGTTTGCATTAAATATCATTTTTTATATAATTAATGTTCAATCTGATTTATGTGCACGTAGCTGTTTGGTATAATCCTATACGGAAACTCACTCACTTAGGAGATTATTTCCAGCTCCCTTTATTTTGCTGTCTAGCTTTCCTGATTGATAATCATAGTGAAAACAATCATTTTCAGTCACTCTGTGGGTTTGAGAATCATTATTGATTTATGTTAACATGCCTTGGAAAGAAAGATGAATCAATCCTTGCCTTCTATGGGCCCGAGGCAAGTAATTTTGTGATTAATAACCTTGGAGGTAATCAGATCTACGCTAATAGAAGCAACGAAAACAAGAGGCGATCCGTAAGTGCCACAAAATATATTAATTGATGAAAAGCACCCCACGCTTTTAATCGTAAAAATTATTTTGTTTTGTAGATGACTCTATTTTTATTCCAGATGTGTTGGAGATGATTTTTTGTTGACCACTTCAATTTTATCCCGAGCGTGTTGGAAATTAAAATTTTATTTTTAATTTTTTAGTTCGGTTTTCTAATAAAGCGTGTTGTTTTAGTTTTTTAAACTATTATCTATTTACTGATAAGTATCAGACTACCATGCTTAGTAATTTTTTACATCTGATTATACATGCATTGAGTATAAAAAGTAATAAAAGAATATACATTAAAACCACAGTTAAGCTCATTGCCGATTTTCTTACAACTTTGAATTTTACACTTTTTTTTTCTTTTTTGGGATTTTATACCACCATGTCATCTACATAAATTCAAATAAAAATATTTAAAAAATAATTCGTTATTGCAGTATGTGAATAATTATCTGTAATAATTATTTATTAAGGACTTTCTCTACATTACAGTAGTTATCCTTCAGCCCAAATGCATTTTGCTCCGCCACAGGTTTCTATCCTCAGCAACTTCTTTGAGGGTCTCTGCTGATAATGTCTCTTCTCAGTTCATCCATCCACTGTTCCCTGGGTTTCCCCCCTCCTCCTCCTCCTCCTCCTCCTCCTCCTCCTCCTCCTTCCTTCATCATTCCAATCCAGCATCATCCTTGATTCTATTATTCTCCATCCTCTTCAAATGTCCATATCATTTTAATTTTCGTTCTTCTATTACTTCTATGATATAATGTTTAACATTAATTATTTTTCTAATTTTCTGGTTCCGAATTTTCTCCTTTGCTGATTTTCTTGATGCCCTTCGCAAAAAAATATATATAATTATTTGTTTATCGAAAAAAGTGAGAAATGCCTTAAGATGTAGTGTGAAGTTGAGCTCAAACTAACGAAAAATCACCATATTTGCAATGTAAAATATGTAATATTCATTGCTCAGACAGTGTAGCTAACTTATCACAAAAATCCGCTAACAAATATGTGTACGCTAAACTAATCTGGCGTACTAACTCTCCCATTGTCTTACCGTAACTTGCCCAAACTAACACTAAAGTGAAAAGCTAACACTAACTTGTCCATTTTCTCGCCCTAACTTGCCCACTAATTTAGGTGGACTTTTGTCATAAAATCCTCTTATATGTGAGAAAACATGTTAGTAATTGGCTCCAGCGGAAACGAGTGTTATCACATTGCCCAACATGACGCTAGCAGTCACTTGTTCTCCGATTACATATTCACAGATGACACAGTGGTATAGAATATCCCTTTTTATTTTTATAAGCTGCATTTTCTTTAAATACTACATTATATTTTTATATATTGTATTGTATTGTATTGTATTGTATTGTATTGTATTGTATTGTATTGTATTGTATTGTATTGTTAGTCCACCTCTGTGGTCTCGAGGTAGCGTGCTGCCTTGTCACGCAGCGGGCCCGGGTTCGATCCCCGGTCGGGGCAGTTTTTCTGGGTGAGGTTTTTATAGGGATTTTTCCTCACCTGTAATACAAATGTCAGAAAAACTTTAAGGCCCAAACGGTCCCCGAAATCATATGGCCATCATCATCATCATTCTTATCATTATCATCATCATCACCTTCATCTTTCACCGGTGTGGAAAGCAACGGGAAGCTACCACACCTACACAATTTCCTAGTAAAGCTGCAAGCATAGCATGAAAATGCTATGATTGCCGTGAAGGACCTGCCTTCGGGCAGAATTACTATGGATGGATATTATATTAAAGTCCGTCGCTGGGTCTCGAGGTAGCGTGCTGCTTTGTTACGCAGCGGGCCCGGGTTCGATCCCCGGTCGGAACAGTTTTTCTGGGTGAGGTTTTTATCTCACCTGTAAGACAAATATCAGAAAGCTTAGCCCACAACGCTTCCCGAAAGTCATCCGGCCATCATCATCATCATCATCTTATCTTCATCATTTTCACATGTGTGGAAACCAACGGGAAGCTACTACATATATAATTCCGTACTAAAGCTGAAAATGCTATGATTACAGTGGATAAATACTGTATGTGAAAATGTACACTTGTCCTTTAATATTCTATACATTAGAATGATAGAATCTTAATAGCACTTGGCAATTTACAACCAAATAGTACGTAATATTTCATAATAGGTCTGACACTTTTTTTATATATTTTGCAATGTCTATACAAGTACTTATCTTAAAACTGTATCAGCAAATTGTTTGTGTGTTAGTGGGCGATACAATGTACGGCATAAGTCAGTTAACTACTGCACATGGTTGCAAGGAAAAAAATCAGATTGGTTGAAACTGGGGTTTGAATACGGGACCTTCAGAATATAACAACAATTGAAGTTACTTTGAACAGTTTCAGTAGTCTTTTTATATAGATGTTGTCAGATACAGCAAATAATATATTTGCATTGACGGTTAACTGACTTATGCTGCACCCTGTATTTTACCATGCGGATTCTATCCTGGCCAGAGCGGATGGATTTTTCAGGGAGTAAACTTCCTAAGTATGTTCACCGCTGTGGTCTCGAAGTAGTGTGCTGACTTGTCACGCAGCGGGCCAGGGTTCGATCCCCGGTCGGGACAGTTTTTCTGGGTGAGGTTTTTATCGGGGTTTTTCCTCACGTGTAAGACACATGTCAGGAATACGTCAAGGCTCTAACGGTCCCCGAAACCATATGGCCATCACAATCATCATCATTCATATTCATCTTAGATTAATCTTAGGATTAGGGACTCTCCTGGCGCACCACTATCACATCATCATCTATCATATCATCGGGGCAACGTAACCCCGCCTTCCAGGCGCCCCAACCTCAGAAGTGGGTTACATGTACGCCATGCCAGGAGAGAACACCAGGATGTCGAAAGACAACCTGGCGCATTTGCAAAAAAAAAATCCTAAGTATGGATTGCTTCCAATGTCAACTGGGCAACTGAACTCATGATTCCCGCGTCATTTATTTATGACACGTAAAGGAACCTAAATCCCAGAAAAAAAACTGGTCTCTCGCAAGTGAACTGTCAACCATTGCATGCCGAAACCTACCTTGAAATTCGTGATGTACCAAGGTCGTGCTAAAAAATTAAACTATTTGCCTTTTTAACTGCAAGGCACAGAAATCAAAGCCAGGATCCAACAATGTCAACCCACTGTACGTATCATGTGATCCCTGCATGAATAAGAGCTGGGTGAGGTCAGGCGGGACAAGGCGCGGATGGCAGGTAGTGAGGGGTTATCCAGTCTACCAATTTAGGTGTTATATTACTTCTCTATATTAATTTAAACCGAGGTAGGTATGTTCCAAAAATGAGCGAAATCCGACAATTAGATGTGGAGGTTTACCTAAATTCATAAAATGAAACCTGGCTAGCAACCGCCATGTTTGGTTGGTCTCGGCGCATGCCTTACAATTTAATTAACCATCAATGCTTCATTTATTTAGGCGTAGCAACGCACGCCGGGTATTATCTGGTTATAATACATTATTTAACATAACATTGGACGAAATGTTTTAAAATCCGGTAAAGTTAGGAATTGTTCAGAATGCAGTAAATTAATAGCAAGCTTGTACGTACTTACAGCATACCTTAAAGTAAATTAATTTTAATTTAAATCGCCATTATTTAAAAAAGGTGATTTAATGATATGTTGGTAGAATTGGCTGTTAATTACATAAATGTGAGTTGGTGAGCCTGCAACATAAATCTCACTTATTCTGCGGTATGTAAATTAATGCGAGTGTGCATAGAAATTGGTGCAAAAGTTTTCAGCGCCGTAATATATTTCCCAGATGAAAACTTTCGATATTACATGTTCTTAATTTATTTATTGTAATAGGAGTATATTTCATTATCTCTAGAGAATAATACCTTAGTTCGTGACCGGAAGCAATTATCTGTTTCATAATTGTGTAACCTTTTCCTTGTTTCGCACATTTTTATTGACTTTCGCGCTTGTTCTAGTGAAAATGCGTTCTACTCTTATACCCGTGCCGTTTATTTATGACTAGCTAAAACCCGGCGTGCGCTGCTACACCTAAATAATTGATAATATGTTTTTGAATTTAGTTGAATAAGTAAAAGGAAAAAAAATAATATAAATTTATATCGTTATTATTTTTAGATACCCCGTGCTGATTACCCGGCGTTGTCCGTGAATCTACGCATCCCGATGTACTTGGCATAAATGAGCTGAAAGACAAAATTCGTTATTTTGAGTTATCCATAAAAGAATGTCCGCCGTGCGCTGCTATCCTCGTCCGGGAATCTACTTACTCCGATCTTCTTGGCATCAATGAAAGACTAAAATGGTTATTGTGAGTTATCCTTAAAAGATAAACATATTCTTTCGCGGACTTTTCTGTAGAGGTTTTTGAGATATTCAATTCTCTGTACAATAATTTTATGTATTTGTTATGGTTTAGATAGCGTAAGCCATTTAAGCTTACAAAAAGCGAAGTTTTTTCACGTTTTTTCACGTTTTTTCACTATAGAAGGTGATTTTTAAGAGTGAAGGGCTTGAGCATTAAAACTCTCTTATAACCTATAAGCTTCCCGAGAAAATCCTGAACATTTTGCAAAAAGCCCCATGACAATCGGATGAATGGTATGGCAGCACATGCTTCCCCGGGAATCTACTTATCCCGATCTTCTTGGAATCAATGAAAGACAAAAATGGCTATTCTGTGTTATCTGTAAAAGATAAACATATGCTGTCGCGGAATTTTTTGTAGAGGTTTTTGAGATATTCAATTCTGTGTATTTGCTGTGGTTTAGGCAGCGTAAGCCACTTAAGGGTAAAAAAAGGGTCCGTTTTACGTTTTTCACTACGAAGGGTATTTTTAAAGGGTGTAGGAGTTGAGTATCTCAACTCTCTTATAGCCTATGTTCATCCCGGGAATCTTCTGAACATTTTGCAAAAAAAAAAACATCACAATTGGATCAATGGTACGGCCGCGCATAAAGTACGAGCAAACAAACAAACATTCATTTTTATATATTAGATTTTGTGCAATACATTGAATTAATTGTTTTGGTACAGTTTCATAATAACATAAGAAATTATAGTACATTTTATCATTGCGAAAACAATGTCATTGCTAAGACCATCTACTTGATTCTAATATAGGCCTACAGTATATTTGTTCCAGAGAATTAACACTAAGGAATTGGAATTGGAAGTACACATAAATAAAACTATACATATGTTTACACATAAAAATATATTAAATAATGGAAATGGACTCTAAATGGCAAATGAGGGAATTTTCGAAGAGGTGGCTGAATTAAATTACCTAGGAACATTATTTAGGACTGAAAATTGATGAAGTAACAAAATTTATGCAGATTTCCAACATACCTATGGCTAAAGACCGACTAGAAATAAGCGAATAAAAATTTCAAATTGTGCATGAATTTAAATATCTGGGCACTATAATCACTGATAATAACAACATTAATAAGGAAATAAGGAGCAGGATTCTCCAAGCCAGCAGATGCTATTATGCACTTAAGAACCAATTCAAATCAAAAATTCTATGTCTGGATGCAAGACTAAAAATCTACAAAACCATACTGAGACCAGTTGTTATTTATGACAGTGAATGCTGGATACTTAGTAGAGATAATGAATAAATGCTGAGAATCTTTGAAAAGAAGATTCTGAGGAGGATCTTGGGACCCATAAATGATCGTGGAGTGTGGCGGATAAGATATAACGATGAAATCTACAATTTGTACTCAGACCCACGTATTGTAAATATTATTAAAATTGGCAGACTGAGATGGGTGGGCCATATAATAAGAATTTTGAGGAGGAGAATAATAGTAGAAAGTTTACGCTATTGAGACCAGATGGAGGAAGAAGAAGAGGAAGACCGAAGCTGATATGGATTGATGGATGAAGGAGGAGGGCGTTGGACAGGGATGCGTGGAAGTGTGTCTTAACAGCAGCCATGGCCCATAAAGAGCAGTAGAGCTAGAATAAAGAGAAGAAGAAGGATAAGAAGAAGAATAAGGAACATTATTTACAATTAGGAATTATATGCGCAAAGAAATTAAATGAAATTCAACATTGGCTTAATTATGGAAATGCATGTAAGGGACTCTTGTCTCAACTTCTCTTAAAAAAACGTTAAACTGAACATATGTAAAACTAATATATTGACTTAGGCTTTCACGGCCGGAGTTGCTATGATGATCTGGAAAACGATTTTCCGGGCTGTAGGCCGTGGTCTTGAGGCTTGAAGTTCCCCGACGTTTCGCCAGAGACTACGTCTGGCATCCTCAAGGTGAGAGGGAAACTTCAAGCCTCAAGACCACGGCCTTACAGCCCGGAAATCTTCTTCAAGATCATCATATGTAAAACTTTTATTCTCCCAGTTATATTATATGGATGTCAAAGATGGACTCCTACTTTAAGGACGGAGAAATATTTACGAGTATTTGAGAATGAAGTTCTTAGGAAATTGTTTGGACCAAAGAGAGATAAACATACAGGCCATTAGAGAATACTACGTAACAGTGAGATACGTGATCTTTATAGAAGATAATATATAATAAGAACAGTTAAATCCCGTAGACTGCAGTTAGTATTACATGTGACAGTATGGGGAATGAAAGAGAGGCATGGAATCTTACACATAATAAGATATAAGGCTATTATTTATATCTATGTTATTTCTTGTGATCAGTCAAAACCGTATTCATTTCCATGACATATTCTATCGTTTCGTGTAACAAATTAGAAATCAATATAATATTCGTCTCATTATATTAAGTTAAAAGTAGGACTGGAAGTAAATATCAATAAAACTAAACATATGATCACACGTAGAAATACATTATATAATGGATATGGGCAGCTAATGAAAAATGAGGAAAATTTTGAGGAAGTGGCTGAATGCAAATACCTAGGAACAATAATCACAAATAGGAATGAGATGCACATAGAAATTAAACATAGGCTCAATTCTTGAAATGCGTGCTATTATGCATTACAGAGACTCTTGATGTCCCAACTCCTTTCAAAAAACGTTAAATTGAAAATATATAAAACTATTATTCTACCAGTTATATTATATGGGTGCGAAACATGGACTCTTACTTTAGGGGAGGAAAGGAGATTACGAGTATTTCAGAATAACGTTCTTAGGAAAATGTTTGACCAAATAAAGATGAACAGACAGGTGAATGGAGAAGACTACATAACAGTAAATTGCATATTCTTTATAGGAGGCCAGATATAATGAGAACAGTTAAGTCTCGTATACTACGATGGCAGGACATGTGGCACGAATGGGGAATGAAAGACGTGCATGGAGGCTTCTTGTAGGAAACCCATAGGGAAACGCTCAGTTGGTAGACCAAGAATGAGGTGGGAGAATAACATTACCTATGATTTGAAGGAAGTAGATTATACAGGGGATGATTAGAAAACATTGGCTCAGTTAAGGGATATATGGAGAGCTTATGTCCGCGCGGCCATCAACCAACGGGTTTGATAGTGCCAGTGAGTTAGTTATTTAGTTAGACTGCAATTGGTATGACATGTGACAGTATGGAGAATGAAAGAGAGGTATGGAATCTTATACATAATAAGATATAGGGCTATCATTTTATATCTATGTTATTTCTTTGTGATTAGCCAAACCGTATCCATTTCCATGGCTTTACATTTTTATCGTTTCGTGTAACAAGTTAGAAATCAATATAATTTTCGTCTCATTGTAATTAAATTAAAAGGCCTCGTAATTAAATTAAAAGGCCTCTCCTGGTGTATCATTACCAACATCATCATCTTTCATATCATCGGGGCAGCCGTAGACCTGCCTTCCAGGCACCTCTCAAAAGTTGGTTACAAATTAGCCATCCCAGGAGAGAATACCAGAAATGTCGTAATGACAGTCTGGTGGCATTGATTAAAAAAACTGTAATAGTAGTGGTTATTTTTTTTAAGTTGACAGCCACAGATTTTCAGTTTTTTCTTTGCGTTTTCATGGAAACACAGTCGAAGTTCAGATTTTTGTTTCTCAAATTGACTGATGTGTCCACGTGTGTAAACAATGATATCAGGTGGCTCATGACTGTAAATTCCCAAGTATCTCGCAAACTGGTAATTGCGGACCTATGTTTACTCATACTCATTTGTTTCTATTATATTTGCTTCTACTATTGTGTACTTTGTCCTATCAATTTCTATTCTCCCTATAGGCCTATATGAACACTAAACAAACATAGTACTGTGGAAAGGTTTGTAATGATGATTAATGCCCGTATTCGTATAATAATAATAATAATAATAATAATAATAATAATAATAATAATAATAATAATAATAAATAAAACTAAATTCATGGTCACACACAGAAATACATTATATAATGGAAATGAACAGCTAATGACAAATGAAGGAACATTTGAGGAAGTGACTGAATTCAAATAGCTAGGAACAATAATTACAAATAGAAATGAAATGCACAAAGAAATTAAACATAGGCTCAATTCTGGAAATGCGTGCTATTATGCATTACAGAGACTCTTGACGTCCCAACTCCTTTAAAAAAAACGTTAAACTGAAAATATATAAAACTATTATTCTACCAGTTATATTTTATGGATGCAAAACATGGACTCTTACTTTAAGAGAGCAAAGGATATATGAGTATTTCAGAAAAAGTTGTTAGGAAAATATTTGGACCAAAGAGAGATGAGCAGACAGATGAATGGAGAAGACTGCATAACAGTGAAATACATGGTCTTTATAGGAAGTCAGATATAATGAGAACAGTTAAGCCTCGTAGACTGCGATGGGCAGGACATGTGGCACGAATGGGGAATGAAAGACGTGCATCGAAGCACGCCTAGTTGGTAGACCAAGAATGATGAGGGAGAATAACATTAACTATGATTTGAGGGAAGTAGATTATACAGAGAATGATTGGAAAACATTTGCTCAGAATAGGGTTGTATGGAGAGATTATGTCCGCGCGACCATGAACCTACGGGTTCGATAGTGCCAGTGAGTTAGTTAGTTAATAATAAGAATGATAATTTATTTTACATGGCATAGTTAAGGCCTTAAGGTTAGAAAATATTATATTACGATGCGAGGTTGGGAAGTGGTTTTTACAGAATCGCAGGAAAATGTTTAAAAACCGCGCCACATCCCGCCTCACTTCACTGCGCTGACTCATTCAGGGAGCCCGTCCGCTCGTTCAGTGGGTTGCCATTGATGAATATTGACTTCGATTTCTGAGCCTTGCATTTAAGAAGGCAGATAATTTTCCTTCATTCCTAGTTACCTGGCATCCAGATTTACCATCATATTGACAGTAGGTCACAAGATAAGTCTGCTAATAACACATCTTCACAACACTACGTCGTATTCCACTTATTTCAGATAATACGGACGGCAGGTAGTGAGGTTTCTCCAATCTACCAATTCCGGTGTTGTTTTACATCCCTATAGTTTATATGAGAGATTTGAAGTTGGATTTTAATGCCTTCCAGTTAATTAGTACAGATATTTTTTGGCACGGTCTTGGTACGACACAACGCTTCTCTGGAAGAAATTTGAAGGTAGGTGTCGGGATGTAATAGTTGACAATTCTCTTGTGACAGAGTAATATATGTTCAAATATCAAAATCTATATATAAATAGGCTTAGACAAAACAGTTAAGTACCATTTTCTCCTCTGTATATCAACCGATTTTTTAAAATAGCTATTGACGAGCTTTAATGTTATCGATAAAAAATGAAAAAAAAAAGTTCTACTGTTTTTACCTGCAAGGTAGTGTTTATGAGAAATCTCCATGGTGTAAGAGTTAAATTTCTTACAGACAAGGCCATGTCAATTAAAGTATCTGCCGTTTTTTTCTACAAGGCACTAGAATCCAGTGCCAAAGCTCCCATTTAAACTATAGGGGAGTAATACAGGGTGGACCGCTCGAATGGACCTAATTTCAATTGCTTGTTACTGGCAAACGGTTGAAGATAGAAACTTAAAACAACGTTCATATTACAGAAAAACTCACCAAGTTTTGATATCCAGATCACCACATCTCTATATGAGCCCCAGCAGTCACTGTGACGATATCAAAAGCGATGAACAATTTCTTGCCAAGTACGTTGGAGTATGTCTTCTGGAATGTTCTCAATAGCCTCTATGATGCGCTCACGAAGATCACGAAGGTCTTTGACTGGGGTGGTGTAAACTTTATCTTTGACATAGCCCCAGAGAAAGAAATCCAGTGGGTTGTTAAATCGGGAGATCTCGGGTGGCCACGCG
The DNA here is from genome assembly GCA_030220185.1 of Diploptera punctata. Lineage (NCBI taxonomy): Eukaryota > Metazoa > Arthropoda > Insecta > Blattodea > Blaberidae > Diploptera > Diploptera punctata. Next base: position 424,356 of record JASPKZ010000797.1, read on the forward strand.
ATTGGTCCTCCCCTACCAATCCAACGGCCAGGGAAAATGTTGTCCAAAGTCGTACGAACTTCATTGGACCAGTGAGGAGGAGCACCATCTTGCTGGAAAACGATGTTAGGCTTGCATTTGTTCAATTTGTGGAAAGAAGAACTGCTCCAGCATGTCAAGATATGTGGTACCACGAACAGTTTTCCTCGGCAAAGAAAAACGGTCCAATGACCTTATTATGTGACAAACTGCACCACAAATTCATCTTCGGACTATCACGAACATGCTCTTGAATAGCGTGAGGATTCTCCGATCCCCCAGATCCGCACATAATGCCGGTTTACCTTGCCTGACAAATGGAAAGTGGCTTCGTCCGAGAAGGAAAATCTTGGTCATGAAGTCAGGATCAGCGAGCCGAGGGAGGTCCAGCATCGTATTGGCGAATTCCACTGCGTTTCGGCATTGTCAGTCGGAATCACGACGTTGCACTAATAGCATGTTATAATGCGTGCAGTTTGAGGCGTTTGTGGACAATCCGTTGTAATGTCGATTTTGGTATTTGAAGTTCCCGCGAAGCTCTTCTTAATGACTTCCGGGGGCTTCGCTCAAATGCGGCTTGAACATTTGCTACCATTTCATCGGATGCTCTGCGACCACCACCATGCTTCTTCACAACACAGATCCTGTAGCTAATAATGTATCACGCCACTTCTTTATGCTTCTAGCAGTTGGAGCATCACGGTTAAACACACTCCGGAACTCCCTTTGAACTCTAATGATTGATTTAAACTCCGCATACCACAAAACAGCTTGCGCTTTCATCTGCGGAGTCGCCATTTTCACAAACAATTAAATCTAAGAACGAGAAACGTATCTTTGTGCCATCTACCGACAGGATTCGAAACTTGGTGAGTTTTTCTGTACTATGAACGTTGTTTTAAGTTTCTATCTTCAACCGTTTGCCAGTAACAAGCAATTGAAATTAGGTCCATTCGAGCGGTCCACCCTGTACATGCACATGTGTTAGTCAGAGAGGTAGACGATCATCCTGCCAGTGGAGGGGTGACATGTGATCAGCAGTCGGAACCAATACCCATCATAGCTGGTTTTCTCAATGTGGAGCCGCTACTTATTGTAGCTACCCAAATTCCTATGATGGATGTTAATGTACAATACTATCACCCCATCAACAGTTACAACCCAGCATAAATATGTACCCTGTATTTTCGTGATTATGATCTAATACAATTTAAAACTAACAATGTTTAATATAATATAAAGTGACGTGTTATTTGTGGTCGAATTTCGACCACTTTGTCTTACACTTGTACCTTTAATGCTCCCATTTATAAAGCATGATATACAGGGTGTTTCTGAATTAAACCGACAAACTTTGGGGATCAGATAGATAACTTTCATTGATGCATATTTTGTTAAGGGACCTATGGGCTGAAACGCTTCGTTTAAGGGCTAAAGGGATCTTACAGGAAGGGATCGAACGAAACGGATAAACACTCCTTTCAGTCCAAGAGGGGTTTGTCATTACTACTATCGCTAGGTTTGTCAATTCCGGAGCTCAGTAGCATTCGGAACATATTACAGCAAGTTTGTTTGCATCTATTGGTACGATTTGTTGGATAGGTAGGGGTGGGCCCACTGCCTGGCTGGCACGCTCGCATGACCTGATCTGCCTAGATTTATCTTTGTGGGACTACGTGAAGGCAATGTTTTATGAAACCGATATTGACTCTGAAGAAGATATTGTAGCACGTATTGTCAGCGCACCAGCTGAAATAAGGGAAACCTCTGACATCTTTGGAAGGATACGACAAAGTATGGCACATTGGTGCACTGTTGCCTGGATGTCAATGGACGTGTGTTCCAGCACTTGTGATGAGACAATAAACTGGATCCATCCTGACAATGCAACACTGGCGTTTTCTTATTTTATTTATTTATTGTTTTTTTTAGAATTAAGTACGTTTTGTTTCTGTTTGTATGTAAAGTATTTGGATTAACACACAGAATTATGTGACACAGAATGACTTGATATTTGCCCGAACCTACTTCCTTCCATACTTTCTTTTGAGACCCCTCTTGCACTGAAACGAAGCGTCACATCCTGTAGGTTTCTTAACAAAATATGCTTCAATGAAGGTTAACTATATGCTCCCAAAGGTTGTGAGTAATGATATACTCATTATTGAAACACAATATCAAAACAAATTATTATTAAATAACTTCCTTTTCAAGTTTGTTTTTAGAACGAACATGTAAGTTAAACCAGTATTTCATTTCTATTAATCACTATGTTGTTACCTTTAAAAAAGAATACAACTTTTACTAGACATTTTTACTTTATTTTGATGTTATATTTAAATTAACATTTTCCAGAATTGGACATAGTTTTATTTTGGAAAGAAAAATTAATGCTTGAACCAGGACTCCAACCCTGGGTTCGAGCATTAATATATTTTTTTCCATAATAAAACTACACCCAATTCTGGAAAGTATTAATTTAAATCTCTCTAATTTAGAAACACCCTGTATATTAAAGTGTAGTTAATATATGCTTGTCGTTACGGTAGAACAGTTTATAATTTTAAACATTTTGATACAGTTCGTTAAAGTCTACTTTACTATAGATATATTGTATTTAGAAGATAGATTTAATGATTCATTAACTGCGTGTAAATATTTATCCAGAATTGCAAATTTAACGCATGTAATAATGCAAAGGGATTAATTTAACCAACATGGATATGGGTTTATAAACATGCAGGTAATGATAAAATATAGTTCTGTTGTTATACATTAGTGCACGTGAAGGTGAAGTTAGGTGCCATGTAAATTCTGCGCCATACGTACATTTTAAATCCATTGTCAATCCTGAATAATTTGGTTGCAACGCATCTCATATTCGAGTTTGCGGTGGGTGATCGGTGAACGATGCGAACGACTGAACACGATTGTGTTTACAATTTGTTTTCTGAACACTGCCGCTGCTCACGTCATCATATCACATATGGGCGACTTCCCACATTCCGTTTAGGGGAACAGTGCCATAAGTAAATATGTGATAAATACTTCGTAAATGGATCTGAAGTAGAATATTTTTAGATAGAGAGGAGCTGGGGAAAAATAGAATAGAACTATGATTCTTTCAACTTCATACATCCCTAGGTATCGTCGGCCGCGGTGGATTAGAAGTTATGTTCTTTACCTGGTGGTCTCAAGGTACGCGGGTTGAAACCCGGCCAAGATCAATAGCTCTTTTTTAGTATGGAAAAAACCCAAGGAGTAACTCATTCGGGAGAACCTTTAAGCCGTGAGTCACGATTCTGAAGATTTTCAGGTTCATAAAAAATCCTTAAGCCTGAATAAATAAACCTCTAAGCAAAATTTACCTATCCTTTTCATTCTAGCGATTCCTTTGTTGCCTACCAGATGTCTTTTTGGGTCGGTATGTTGACCGCATACCATTTATGACATCTTCGGGAAATAAGCGTGACTAAATTAACTTGGTCTAGTAACTCCTAACAAAGGAGGGGCTGAGGCACAACCTTGGGCTGTTACGACGTGGTAGATATAGATCCCTAGGTGTTTAAATTACACCTTTGGTACTCGTATTTATTTTTTTCTCTGTTCAGAAATACATCCAACTTACTATTATATGTGGTAACAAATTCTATACCTTCAGAGCTTCAAACTCATATAAATATAAATTTATTTATTTATATACAGATTTTCAATGTGTACACATCTTTCTGTGCCTAAAGTTTTATTTTCCTTCTCCACTCGCCTCTATCCATCCACTCCATGTCCTCCAGTACTCTTGTTCTCATTCCAGTTCTTACTCCTTGCATCCACGAGTTTCGAGGTCTTCTTTTCCTTTTTTTTTTTTCCAGGTATAGACCATCCCAATGTTTTTTTTTTTTTTCTGGGTAACCTTTCTTCTTGCATTCGTCGTACTTGCCCATCCAATTTATTTGCTTGTATCTTATATAATCTACTACTGAATATTTATATTCATTTTTTCTCGTATTTCTCGTATTTCTTATCTTTTCTAATTTTGAACATCTTGTTGCCCTCCTCAAGAAATCCATTTCCATCGACATAAGTATTTTGTGCTAAGTTTTTGTCGAATTTCCAAACTTCAGATCCAGTACTTTTCACCATTGATTTATATATTTGTAACTTATTTTTCCTGGTTATATATCTGCTCCATATGACTCCATTTATCATTGCTATTATTGCTGTCTACCTTTATTTATTCTGTTAACTTTCTTGTTTAATCTCTTTATCTACTTTTACCCCCAGATACTCAAATTCTTCACATCCTCTAATATATCACTTCTCAATAGTTGAGAGTTACTTATAATAATAAATCGTCGGTTTCTGCTCCACATCCAATATAATTTTTTTCTACATATGTTTTCAAACCCCAGTTATCGAATTCGTCCAATAATTTATATATATATATATATATATATATATATATATATATCATCATCATCATCACCATCATCCTGGAAACCAAACACCATTCTTCTCTGTATCCCTTCTAACCAAGTTTTCTTCGGTCTACCTCTCTTCCTCCTTTCCATTGGGTTCCATTCCATAACAATTTTAGGCAATCTTTGCTCTGGCATTATTTTGACATTGCCATACCACTGTAAACTTTTCTTTTCTATAATGTCAATGATGTCCGACTCCTCTTTCACATCGATAATTTCCCTTATTTCTTTATTTCGTATTCTATCCATTCTAGATTTTCCAGCTGATATTCTTAAATACCGAGGGGGGCCAAAACTAGCGCTGCTGCCTTGCAGTAAGATACTGGACTATCAATAGCTAGAGGATGAAAACCTTGAACAAAAATACCCGTCCCCCAGATTGGAGGTTGATGCATCGGGTCAGCTCCTCGTTCATCGTAAAAAGAAAAAAAAAATGCTAAAAACCAAACAACATATATATATATATATATATATATATATATATATATATATATATATATATATATATATATATATATACACACAACTGGAGTCTTTAGATGAGAGTAACGATTAAAGGGCGAAACTTGGTTGAGACCAAAGGTACCTTACATGATAATTTATTAAATGTTACTGAAGAAGTGACTGAATCCAAATATCCAGAAAAAACTAATTACAGATAGGAATGAGATCTTCTTCTTCACTTCGCGGGCGAGGCAAAATGCCTGTTCCGCCTCACAGTTATTCTGTCCATCTTTTCACTGGCCTTCCTACATTCCTTGAACCTCTTAGTTTGTAGTTAAATGCTACTTTTGGTAATCTTGTTACGTTCATTCTTTGTACATGTCTAAACCATTTTTCTCTATATATCCTTTGATTTTATAATTTAATGGATATCCGTATTTAACTCTGTTCTTATATCTTCATTCTTTAACCGATCCATTCTTGTGCAGCCTTTGTACTTCTAAGAAAGTAGGAATGAGATAAACAAGGGATTTTAACATAGGCTCAATTCTGCAAATGCATGCTATTATGCATTACAGGGACGCTTGCCCCAACATGTCTCAAGAAATGTGAAACTGAAATATAAGCCTATAAAAACAGTTATTCTCCAGTTATATTATATGGATGTGAAACATTGGCTCTTATACTTCCAAACATTACTATAAATAATATAAGTATCCCTTATTCTTCTTCAGTAATAGATCTTGGACTACATCTAGACGCAAATTTAACCTGGCAAACACAAGTGAAACACATATGTAAAAACGCTTTTCCATCTTACATTATTTTAGACGTTTAAAGAATTTTCTCCCAGTTTCGTTAAAACAAATCCTTGTGCAGAATCTTGTGTTACCACACTTCGATTATTGTGACATTATATATAATGATCTAAACTATGATTTGTCGCAGAGACTGCAGCGTGTTCATAATGCCTGCGTTCGATTAATTTTCAATATCCGCCGTTATGACCATATTTCCGAACACTTTAATAACCTCTCTTGGCTCCGTCTTACTGACAGACGTAAATTGCACTCTCTTTCACTACTTTTCAAGCTTCTGAATTCCTACATCCCTACTTACCTGGCGTCCAGATTTGAGAAGTTATCCTCTTACCACAATATTGACACTAGGTCACAAGATAGCAGTCTGCTAACAATTCCTCTTCATAGCACTTCCTCCTATTCTACTTCCTTCACAGTAGCCTCTGCCCGCTCCTGGAATCTCCTTCCTCAAGATATCGGGGGTTGCCGCACACTTGGTACCTTTAAGTCACGCTTATACAGTTACCTGTTGTCTAATAATTAATTTTTGTCTATTTATTTAATTTATACTATGTCATTAATCTTTTCCTCGTTTTTTATATATCTTGTACATATTATATATTTAATTCGTTAAATTTAGAGTAAATCAAAATACATTATAAATATTAATTGTATTGTATTCATAACTTGTAATCGTTGATATATATATATATATATATATATATATATATATATATATATATATATTGTAATTTAGATTTAAGACTATTTTTTTGTTTGTATTTTTTTAAACCTGGTTGAGTGGTAGACAAGGCCTTAAGGCCTTAACTCTGCCAGGTAAAATAAAGTTATTATTATTATTATTATTATTATTATTATTATTATTATTATTATTATTATTATTATTATTATTATTATTACTTTAAGAGAGGAGAAAATATTTCGAGTATTTGAAAATAAAGTTCATAGGAACATTTTTAGACTAAATAGAGATGAACACACAAGCGAATAGAGAAGACTAAATAAAAGTGAGCTACATGATCTTTATGGGAAACCAGATATAAAAAAGAACATTAAAGTCTCATAGATTGCGAGGGGCAAAACACGTGGCACGAATTGGAGTGAAATAAGGGCATGGAAGCTTTTTGTAGGAAAACCAGAGGGAAAACGCTCATTTGGTAGACTAAGAATGAGGTGGGAGAATAACATTAACCATGATTTGAGGGAAGTAGATTATACAGGAGATGATTGGAAAACATTACCTCTGGATAGGGATGTTTGAAGAGCTTATGACCGCGCGGCCATGAACCTACGGGTTCCATAGTGCCAGCGAGTTAGTTAGAACAGAACTAGGTATGATAATATTAAGATATTCATGACTGGCAGACGTTTCTCCCTCGACTGCGGAGGGCATCTTCAATGACGAGTCTCCGCAATAGAGGGAGAAACGACTGGAAGAAACACCATTCATGGAGCAGAGATACATAACTCGGAATCTATTGATATTATGATATCCGGCCGTGAAAGCCTGCATTCAACTAGAACTAGGTATGGGCCAAAATTGTAGTAGTGTATGTTTATTGATTGTTTGTCTCATAGGCCGATCGTTTTGCCTCTTCCTGTTGATAAAATTGTTTCTTCCTGTTCCTAATGAGAGATACATCCGCAAATTAACTTCTTTGGCAAGGATATTGATTCAACAATGTACGATCGATATGGTACAGCAAGAAATGCCAAAAGAAAGCAACTTCAAAAATTACCAAAAAAAGTTAGTTCTATGCTCTAAAAAATGTATTAAATGTTGTATAATGAATATGTATTATTGTTATTGGTTGACTCCAAAATAAATAAATTTCAGACGGTGTGTGGAACAATACAGAGAACATTCAAAAATAAAATTAGAAAAGAAACCAAGATAAAAATGTATAATGTTATGGCGGTTCCCACAATATTGTATGGATGTGAAACTTGGGCTCCAGTGAAAAGACAGAAGGATAGAATACAGACGGCGGAGATGAGGTTCCTAAGACAAGTAAAAGGATGTACAAGACTTGATAGAATAAGAAATGAGGATATAAGAGAAGAATTGAAAGTACAGCCTTTATTGGATAAAGTCACGAATTACAGACAGAAATGGATTGATCGCATGGATGGAATGAGTAAGGAGAGATATCCATTGTTAGCAAGAAATTATCAAGCAAGAGGAAAACGTGATGTTGGAAGACCTAGAAGACGTTGGGCTGATGCATTATGAAGTCGGAACGGGCAATTGCCTAATCCCTGGAGTGATGATGATGGTTATCTTCTTCTTCCTTCCAAGGCCAAGGCCTGTTACTATCCTATAGAAAATTTTCCCTCCAGCGTTTCATAGGACGGCCCAGTGATCTTCGTCCTCTTGGTATATAACTATAAATAGCTTTGGGGATCCGATTTGAACTCATTATTTCAAGATGGTGTTTCCAATTTAGTTGGTACTGTTTAATATATTCCAAAATTGGCTAGTCTTTAATTCTTTTAAGATATCGGTGTTCCTTTTCCTGGTGTAACCCGCTGTTCTACGCATGAATCTCGTTTCACAAGCCATTATTCTGCTTTCATGTTGTCTTTTAGTGTCCATGCTTCACTACCATAGGTCAACACTGGTGTAGCCAAAGTGTTACATAAACGTAAGTTATTGGTTATTTCTTATACAATCATCTGTTACTGATTTTTTCCAAGCCCAAAGAGACTTAACAGTAAAAATATGCTATTTATAACTATACAGCCGGCATAGAAATCGCCTGGAAGTAAGATCTTAATGGATGGATGGATGGATGGATGGATGGACGGACGGACGGACGGATGGATGGATGGATGGATGGATGGATGGACGGATGGACGGACGGACGGACGGACGGACGGACGGACGGATGGATGGATGGATGGATGGATGGATGGACGGACGGACGGATGGATGGATGGATGGATGGATGGATGGACGGACGGACGGACGGACGGACGGACGGACGGACGGACAACTCTGCGGCCATCACTTAAGTGTTGGCGGTGAGCGATCCATTTTGGTCCTCCTTAATAGGTAGAACCCTGGTTCCTGTAAAATACATCCGCCCCGGTTTAAATTTTGAATTCAAATTTGAAGTTAATTAGCAGAGTGAAGTCGGAAGCGGACCTTTTGGGGTTCTATTCCAGCATTTGCTCTTTGGATTGAGGGAAACCGCTTAAAGGCTCAATCGGAATAGTCGATCACGCGGGATCTTGCCAAATTTGGCTTTCGGATGACTCTACATTGGGAGGGCAGCCAGGCTTCTCTTTATTTAAATATAATGTGCGTACATTTCAGATTATTACAATTATTCATACAATTATGGTAAGTTGAATTTTTAATTTTTTCTACTCTTCAGTTGTTGTTGCTGTTCTATCTGTAGTTGTCAGGTGATGTCAGTTTCTCCGGAACTGGTGGGAAGAACCTGTAGCAGTAAGATTAGTTATTAGTTTTTAATTTGTTGTATTAATATATTTTATTAATGCACATCATATGCCAATGTTGTAATTATAAATAAATAATTATACATAACCTCACATTTGATAAATATTAAACATTATAATTATTTTTAGCTTCTGACGTTGTATTATTCGCTAAACAGTCACTCCACATCCAACGGGAGGTTGAGTTCTCCGTTAGACAAAATCACTCGCTACTTTGTCGCTCGTGATTTTTTCATGAAAACCCAACCTCTTGTTAGATTACTGTTGATAATTGAAACAAAATATTATATGAAATCTAGAATATAATTAAACCTGTATAGATTTAATATCAAGATTATATGCACGTTACAAACTTGCACTGAACGAACGCTTAAGAGAAGTACGTGTACAATCGTTAATGTTACGTAAACAATTAGTGTAAACCGCAGTATCACTCTTGTGCAACCCTCGTCCCCATTAATACCTGCCCCAGCGCTTCCATCCCCCGCAACACCACACCACTCGCCCACTCACAATTATTTTACATTTTCTCACTTTATTTTGTTTATTTTTCTTTGATTTAAAATTGTTTCCTTTTAACCGCATTTAACAGAAAATCCTGCTTCTCTGATATTTACAGTTCGATATGTTTTGATTTTCTTTTTTGTTGAATTGTTTACCCAATCGGACATTTTATGTAAAAGTACCACCACAGTTCCCCCAATATACGGAGTCAACGGAGTAATAGCACATCCAAGTTTGTGTACAGTACAACTGGAACTTAACTCGGAACGAAGTCAACGGAGTAATAGCACATCCAAGTTTGTGTACAGTACAACTGGAACTTAACTCGGAACGAAGTCAACGGAGTAATAGCACATCCAAGTTTGTGTACAGTACAACTGGAACTTAACTCGGAACGAAGTCAACGGAGTAATAGCACATCCAAGTTTGTGTACAATACAACTGGAACTTAACTCGGAACGAAGTCAACGGAGTAATAGCACATCCAAGTTTGTGTACAGTACAACTGGAACTTAACTCGGAACGAAGTCAACGGAGTAATAGCACATCCAAGTTTGTGTACAGTACAACTGGAACTTAACTCGGAACGAAGTCAACGGAGTAATAGCACATCCAAGTTTGTGTACAGTACAACTGGAACTTAACTCGGAACGAAGTCAACGGAGTAATAGCACATCCAAGTTTGTGTACAGTACAACTGGAACTTAACTCGGAATTAGTATAATCTAGACTAACAAATAGTTGTAGTGCCGTTAGAAGAAGAATGCGATTTTTTAAGTTTCAGGTTTTTGTAATAAACAGTAATCTAAAAAAGAGGGTTTTTTCTGAAAAAAAAATCACGAGCGACAGAGTCGTGATTGATTTTGTCTAATGAAAAACTCAACCTCGCATTGGATTTGGAGTGACTAGCGAATAATACATCAGAAGCTAAAAATAATTCATCATCATCCAGGGATTAAGACTGTTGGCTCTTTCCGGTTTCATGAAAGCTAGAATTGTTAAAATTTTTCAGGCCATCTTCTGTGTGGGCGACCAACATTTCTCCTTCCGTGCGGTTTATAATTTAGCAATAAGTTTAGAAATCTTCCTTCTGGCATTCTATCAATATGTTCTTTCCAGTCGTTCCTATATTTAATTATTCGGTCTGTAAGTTTCAAAATATTTAGTTCCTTTCTTATATCTTCATTTCGTTTCTTATCCAGCAGAGTATATCCTGCTGTATTTCTTAAAAATCGCATCTCAGCTGCTTCCAATCTTTGTTCTTGTCTTCTAGTGATCGTCCAGCATTCTGATCCTTACATCAATACAGGAACAGCCATAACTTTATAAAATTTAATTTTTGTTTCTTTTCTTGTGTTTTTAAGGGTTCTTTTAATAGTGCCACACATTAGATTAAATTTATTTATTTTGTCATTAATATCTTCAATTTTAATATATGATAAATTGAAACCTAGATATTTAAAACTGTTCACCTGCTCTAAAATTTTATTAGCAATTACTATTTTTGCTTTTAAGGTATCATGTCCTTTAAATGCTAAAATTTTAGTTTTATTCTTTGAAATGTTTAATTGTAATTGGCACTTATTTTTTTTCAAATTAAAAATAGCTCTTTGTAGATCATCTTCTGAACTGGAAATCACTATTTGTTCATCAGCAAATAATATTAATATAATTATATAAATAAATAAAAATAATTATAATGTTTAATATTTACCAACTTTGAGGTTATATATTCCGATCTTACTTCTGGGCGATTTCTAAACCGGCCGTATAGTTATAAATAGCATATATTTACTGTTAAAACTTGTTGTACTTGGGAAAAATCATTAACAGACGATTTTATGAGAAATAACAATTAACAATAATGCAGATTCAATATACAACATTTAATAATTTTTTAGAGCAACAGAACTAACCTTTTTTTTTTGTAATTTTTGTCAAAGAAGTTAATTTGTGGAGATATATCTCATTACGAACAGGAAGAGGCAATTTTATCAACAAGAAGAGACAAAATTATCGGTCAATAAGATAGATAGTCAATGTAAACAATAAGTAATAGTGTGTTTAAATAACAAAACAATAAAATATTAAGAGTGAAGAGTTGTGAATATGTCTCGATCATTCTGTAAATCCGCCAGTTAGCGGAGGATGTTATGATTTGCCAATTTAAACAGGGTAGTCCCACTTGGTTGAACACATTATTCCGGTATGAAAGCAGCGTTTAATAGAAGCAAGACCTAGTCGCTACCTATATCAGAATAATCTGCTGTTAGCAGGTGCATATCTAATGCCGTTATTAATACATGTGCTAATGGATAAATATTCTATAGCTGCTCCTGCGCAGAGTGAGAAAATTTATGTAATGCATTGGAACAATTTGGATTCTCAACAGAGTATATAGTTGGAACTACAGAGTGATCCGAATGCCCAAAGATTGTTACAGGAATCTTCAAATTAAATGTTGCCATTCTTCTCAATTTTTTAGAGTAAAAGTAATAATAACAATAATCCATCCTTAGTAATTCTTCCCGAGAGCAGGTCCTTCACTGCAATCATAGCATTTCCATTCTATGCTTGCAGCTTTACTAGGGAATTGTAGGTGTGGTAGCTTTCCGTTGCTTTCCACACCGGTGAAAGATGATGATGATGATGATGATGATGGTAAGGACGATGATGATGATGGCCACATGATTTCGGGGACCGTTTGGGCCTTAAAGTTCTCCTCCTCTTTCTACTACAAGGTTTAGGCTATGCAGCCTGTTCCGGCGAAGTTAAAAGTGGAGTCCATCTTCTACGTGGTCGGCCAACATCTCTTCTTCCTCTGGGATTATACAGGAAGGTTCTTTTTGGTATTCTTTCGTTGTTCATTCTCATTAAGTGTTCTGTCCATTTCTTATTATTTTCGCTAGTTTTATCTTCAATTTTATATATATTTAATTCTTCTCGTATAGTTTCATTTCTTATTCTATCCGTTCTTGTGCATCATTTCACAATACGTAAAAACAGCATTTCCGCAGTCTCTATCCTGCTTTTATTCCTTGATTTCATTATCCAATTTTCACTTCCATATAACAACAACGGAACAGCCATTGTTTTATATAATTTAAGTTTCGTATCTTTCCTTGTTTTCCGAACTAAGGTTCTTTTTATGTATAATTGTAGGCTTTCACGGCCGGCGTCTTGATCCATATTTGGTTCGTCTTCCGGGCTTATAGGCCGTGGTCTGGTTGTCTTCTTACTCGACGTTTCGTCTACTGCTGCGGTAGACATCATCAGGAGATACTGCGTGCTTTCTGTGAACTCCTCAACAGTCTGCAGTTTCATTCGCAGTCGATTCTACGACAGGGAAACAACAGCTGTAAGCGCTCGCCACTGAAGATGCCCTCCGCAGTTGAGGGAGAAACGTCTGGAAGAAACGCCAGTTATAGACCACGGCCACATAGCCCGGAATCTTTTATAACCATGATTACCGGCCGTGAAAGCCTGCATTCCACTATTTGGAGCTCATTTTCAGATTCTGCTAAAAGTACAACATCGTCAGCGAATAATAAAGCATTTATTTTATCTGTATTATCAATTAATATTCCTTCATTAGTTAAAACCTTATTCCATTCTTTTAGGATATCGTCCATATAAATATTAAATAATATAGGTGAGAGTGAACACCCTTGTCGTACTCCTTGGTTTATTTGAAAAAAATTCTTATTTTTAGTCAACTGAGGGTCAATACAAATATTTGTTCCATAGTACAAGCTCTTAACAGTTTCTATAATCTGAATAGGGAGGCCTTTTTCTTTTAGGATATTCCACAATATTGCTGATCCCCCATCGGGCGCCTCCCCAGGTGGTGGATAGGGGAATGCCTCCTAAATATAGGTGGTACCGGGGAAATGAAATACCCGGGGTGAACCAAAATCAGCATAGCGTCTGTTCTAGATTGGACGGCTATAATGGGCAGGTAGAGCTCAGAGCCGAAGAGAAGGCAATCTACCTAAGAGAAGGCTTCCTAAAAACAAAGCTGAAGCAAGTTGGGAGGCTGTAAGGTGGCAATCCCACCACCCAACTATATCTGCGCAGCCCTTGTAAGGCGGCCAAATGAATCCTCTATTACTAAAAAGCGAAGGAGAAAGCCGGACGGAAACACTGATGATGGGCCTTAAAGTTTTCCTGACATTTGTCTTACAGGTGAGGAAAAACCCCGATAAAAACCTCACCCAGAAAAACTGCCCCGACCGGGGATCGAACCCGGGCCAGCTGCGTGACAAGGCAGCACGCTGCCTCGAAACCACAGCGGTGGACATACAACAATAATAATAATTTTTATTTTTCTCTTCTTCTTCTTCTTCTTCTTCTTCTCCCTCTATGCATAAAAGCTGGCAGCTTGCTGCGTGTTCATTCACTTCAGGACCGGGGTATGGTGACGTCATAATAATAATAATAATAATATTATTATTATTATTATTATATGCTGATGACCAGGTAATATAGCAAATACGGAAGACGAGCTTCAAAGGAATATTTTTAAATTACATAATATATGTGAACAATATAATCTCAAAATATCCATAGAAAAAACTAAGGTAATGGCATTCCAAGGGAAAAATCAAATCAGATCCAAAATAGTAATAGGAAACAAAATCATAGAATAGGTGAACCATCTCAATTATCTAGGATGTGACATTTCATTTAATTATGATAATGATATAACTAATAAAATAGCAAAATTCCAGGGAATAAGTGGTACGATAAAACGATCACTAAATAATAAAACAACAAGAGAGACCCAATTTAAATTTTATAAAACATTGGCAGTACCGGTACAGCTCTATGGATCAGAAGCCTGGATACATAAAAAACAAGATCTAAGTAGGATAACGGCGGCAGAATTGAAATTTTTGAGATGTGTTAAAGGGTGCACTAAGGAAGACAGAATCAAGAACACAGAAATAAGACAGGAACTTGAAATATTTGCAATAACTGATAAAATAGATACATATAGACAAAAACGGAAGCAACACATAGACAGAATGAATGAAGATAGATATCCAAAACAAATAACAAAATACAAACCTAAAGGCACCCGAGATGTGGGCAGACCTAGAAAGAGATGGGCTGAAGTCGGAACGGGTCAACAGACCTAATCCATGAATGCAGATGATGATGATGATGATGATGATGATAATGATAATAATGATAATAATAATAATAATAATAATAATAATAATAATAATAATAATAATAATAATAATAATAATAATAATAATAATAATAATAATAATAATAATAATGCTCTATTAATTTTATTTTCTTTTGAATTGGGAGCGAAAGATTTTAAGAAAGATATATGGATCAACATGTGAAAATAGACTTTGGAGAATTAAAATGAACCAAGAGCTATACTTACTTACTTACTCACTGGCACTATCGAACCCGTAGGTTCATGGCCGCACGGACATAAGCTCTCCATACATCCCTATCCTGTGCTAATGTTTTCCAGTCATTCCCTGTATAATCTGCTTCCCTCAAATCATAGGTAATGTTATTCTCCCACCTCATTCTTGGTGTACCAACTGGGCGTTTTCCCTCTGTCTTTCCTACAAGAAGCTTCCATGCAAGTCTTTCATTCCCCATACGTGCAACATGTCCTGCCCATCGCAGTCTACGAGACTTAACTGTTCTTACTATATCTGGCTTCCTATAAAGATCATGTAGTTCATTGTTATGTAGTCTTCTCCACTTACTTCTGATTATGAAGAGTTAGTTAATCTATAACATTAGAATGTCAACCTAAAGTAATTATTTTATAATACTCTTCTATCCCTCAAATAATGCCTTTAAGCTGATTAACTCTATTTACATTTTTCATTATTATGTTAATTATTTTCTCATTTATAAACTATTATTCGTCCCTACCATCCCATTCACCTGTCTGTTCATCTCTCCTTGGTCCAAAAATTTTCCTAAGAACTTTATTCTCAAATACTTGTAATCTCCTTTTCTCTCTTAAAGTAAGAGTCCATGTTTCGCACCCATAACTGGTAGAATAATAGTTTTATATATTTTCAGTTTAACGTTTTTTGAAAGGAGTTGGGACATCAAGAGTCTCTGCAATGCATAATAGCACGCATTTCCAGAATTGAGCCTATGTTTAATTTCCTTTTGCATACCAAGAGCTATACAGATTATTTAATTCATTATATGTAGTAGCTACTGTAAAAGTGTGCAGATTTGAACGGTTGGGTCATGTTTTAAGAATGGCAAATACAAAGATAATCAAAAGTGTTCTGGATGAGAAACCAGAGGGAAGGAGAAAGAGAGGAAGATCAAGGATGCGATGGATGGATAATGTGGAAGACTTGAGATTTGATGGGTGATGAGAGGTTGAGATCTAAAGTATTGGATAGACAAGGATGAGAATTTGTTTTAAAGGAAGTTAAGGTCGAACTGAAAGGATTGTAGTGATAAGAAAGAATAAGGAGATGGAGTTAAGACCGTTACAAATCACCAGGGCTAAATTATAGCCTATATTTAATAATAATAATTATGAGTAATATATAAGTTGATTAATAATACATAGTTTAATAGACATAGATTACACAATATGCAGATGACAAGGAAATAACACAAATTATTAAAACAGTAATAATAATAATAATAATAATAATAATAATAATAATAATAATAATAATAATAATAATATATAATTTAATTAAGTAATTGGCTTGGTAAGGAAAGAGCAATTTATAAAGAAATAATAAAATATACCTAGATCATGGTTATATATTATATTGTCTAAGTTTTTTTAAACTGTTTTGAGTAGGACAGTCCTTGATATAAGAGGGGAAGGAATACCAGGGTCGCGTAGCTGAAACAAGGAAGGATGAGGGATAATGATTTGCTCATTGTAGAGGTAAATAGTGGGACTCGCCTTAGCACAGTTGGTTAAGGCAGTACTCTATACACTGGAAAGTCGCAAGTTGGATTCAACACGAATAGGATTTCTAAACTGCCTTAAGCTTCAGGCGGCATCATGGCTCAGGGGTAGATTCGATCCCTAACGGAAATGAGCACCGTGTATATGTTCTGGGGTACAAGAGGTCGTCACGCAGGGCTGACATCTCGTGCCGATTATCTTCAAAGTGGGAGCCTTAACCTCCTATTATCCCAAGGGCCTTCATATACCTATACTGGGATAACTTTATTTTTAGTAACTAACTCACTGGCACTATCGAACCCATAGGTTCATGGTTGCGTGGATATAAGCTTTCCATATATCCCTATCCTGAGCTAATGTTTCCAATCATCCCTATTATAATATACTTCCCTTAAACCAAGGTTAATATTACTCTCCTACCTCATTCTTGGTCTACCAACTGGGCGTTTGCCATCTGGTTACCTACAACAAGCTTTCACGCCCCTATATCATTGACCGTTTGCGTCACATGAACGGCCCATCGCAGTCTATGAGACTTAACTGTTTTATTATATCTGATTTCCTATAAATATCGTGTAGCTCACTATTATGTAGTCTCCCGTTATAATCTACTTTCCTCAAATCATGGTTAATGTTATTGTTATTATTTGTTATTATTTGTTATTATTTGCTAGCTATTGGGCGTTCTACCTCTGGCTTTCCTACAAGAAGTTGCCATGCCCCAATGCTACCGCATTCTACACATGCAGAAAATGCTGTAGTTAACAAATGTGTGAAGTTTCGTGAAAATATTTATAATAGGAGGGCAATTACATTTTTATAAAATTTCACCCTCCTGTAGGGGTGGCTTTTTTGAAACAAAGTAATGTGAGTTTCTATACATGCAGAAAATGCAATGGTTAACAAATGTGTGAAGTGTCGTGAAAATATGTCTAATAGGAGAGCAATTATATTTTTTTATAAAATTTCACCCTCCTGTAGGGGGTGGCTTTTTCAAACAAAAGTAATGAGAGTTTCTATACATGCAAAAAATGTAATGGTTAACAAATGTGTGTAGTTTCGTGAACAAATGTCTAATAGGACCGATGTCGTTAATTTTGTCCAGCTAGATAATGCATTTTTCCGTATGTGCGCCGGCATAGCTCTCGTGGTCATTTACGCACGCAAGCCACTCCACCACAACGTAAAGATACCATGGAGAACTTTAATTTTCAATAGGCTAATAATATTTTTAAAAACACCATTTAACATCTCTTCAATGGCATTCCAATAGAACCATAGACATGAAAGGGTTAAAAAAATTGCAGAGAAGTCTCTTATTTCAGGCTTGCGATAATTTTACACTCCATAAATCTTGAGAGCAGTCAATGACATTTCCTACAGCACTCGGCGATGAGCGGCTCTGACAAAGCGTTTGTCGTTTCCGGAGAACAGTGTCCGTTATAAATGGCTATTAAATGTACCATACTCTATTCATACTGTTTATTAACGCAGGAATAGAGAGAGAATGCAGGGACAGAGAGAGAGAGAGAGAGAGAGAGAGAGAGAGAGAGAGATAAAAGAAAAGCTGATTTTAGCATTCGTCTGGAAAAATAAGCGATGTCGCCGGGCCTGCTTGCCGCCGAGTGCCGTAGTAAATATAGCCCGTGTTATAATACGCGTGACCCTTGAATATCTCTCTTTCGAAGAAACCTTACTTAGAAAAGTCCGTAAATAAATCCGATACCGGACATATTTGAAAACTGCCAACTCAAGACTAAAATAAATCTACATTCACTGGTCCAATAAATAATTACTTCACATTCGTGTAAAATGTTTAGATTTCTAAATTCGCCATAGACTGATTTATAATGTGTGAAAATCGAGTTGCTGAAATGAGCTCTCTTCAAACAAGGGGTAATACAACGAGTATGTTTTCTGTTCACTCTTAAAATCGCGGTTTTTGAAATTAAATATTTTATTAATTTTGTTTCATGCTTCTCATTTTGTATCTTCACTACATTTTCTTTTCTTTTTGTCACTTGGTTTAATTGAAGCTCCAGCTGGGAAAACAAGTTCGCAACATTACCACAGCGAATACTTGGAACCTCCGTGGCGTTATGACTTGTCTCTCTACGTAATTCCAAGTACATTTTACACAGACAAATATGCAGATTTAATGTGTAAATAGTTTTGCATGACAACATGAATTCCACATTATATACGACTCCATTTAAATTAAACAAATCATGCCGTGACTAAATTCCATTATCCATAACATGCTATTTCTATGTAATACACCCCAGTATATTTAAAGTAAATAAATAATAGTTTAAAAACACTAAAACAACACGCTTTATTAGAAAACAAACTAAAAAATGAAAAATAATTTTAATTTCCAACACCCTTGGGATAAAATTGAAGTTGCCAACAAAAACATCATCCCCAACACATCTAGAATAAAATTAGTTATCTACAAAAAAATAACTTTACCATCAAAAGCGTGGGGTACTTTTTATGGTTTTAACGTTTTCTTCTTAGAAACTTTACTTTTACCAATAACTGTTTGTTATCAAATATATTGTCACCGCTGTGATCTCAAGGTAGCGTGCTGCCTTGTCACGCAGCGGGCTCGGGTTCGATTCCTGAGTGAGTATTTTTTCGGGGTTTTTCCTCACCTGTAAGACAAATGTCAGGAAGCTTAGGGCCCAACGGTTCCCGAAAATCATCCTTATCATTATCATAATCATCCTTCACCGGTGTGGAAAGCAACTGGAAGCTACCACACCTATAATTCCCTAGTAAAGCTGCAATGCATAGCATTAAAATGCTATGATTGCAGTGAAAGACCTGCCCTCGGGCAGAATTACTATGGATGGATGGATGGATCAATCAATCAAATATGTTAATTGATATAGAGCACCCCACGCTTTTAATGGTAAAATTATTTTTTTTTTGTAGATAACTCTAGTTTTATTCCAGATGTGTAGGAGATGATTTTTTTGTTGACCACTTTAATTTTATCCAAAGCGTGTTGGAAATTAAAATTATTTTTTAGTTCGGTTTTCTAATAAAGCGTGTTGTTTTAGTTTTTTAAACTAGTATTTTTTCCCCCATTTTTTAGTTTGGTTTCCTAAAAAATGTAAATATCTTTAAATTCGATACTATTGCAGTATGAGCTAAACGCAATACTCTTCTAAAAAATCCTCCAGGCCGGATTTGAACCAGCGACCTATGGATTATTGAAATTATATACCACTACAGTTCACCAATCTACCAACTGAGCTACCACAACGATAGACCAAAAAGTCGATACGTCCGCAACCTATTATACGAGTCTTTATTTCTTTGATATCCTCATGATCCTGGCCAGGATATTAGAAAAAAATTATGAAATTATTGTATTGTCATTGGTCCTTTACAAGTATACAAAGTTTCAAGTCGATCCAATGTTTTTAAGGGTCAAAATCGTATTGAAAGATTCCGTTACATAGATAGATACAGGTCAAGCTAATAAAAAGCGTGTAAAAATCCGTATATTTAAAGTAAAAAAATATACTTCTAATAATCATGTTTGAACGACGTTGAGGTTAAAATTATTTCAATTATAAAAAATTGTTGTACCATATATAACAGTTTTCCTCAACTATAATATTTTCTTTTATAATCTTCGTTATATTATTAAAATTCAAAGCTTTTCGAAGACATGCTTGATCTACAGGAATTTTCTTGATATTAAAATTATGTATATATATTATACAGAGGACTTTGGTTGTTAGGTGTATTTTCATTTAATAAATTTTTATTTTGTACTTCCTTGATAATTTCAATTAATTAATGATTAATTTTAAATAGCCTATTCTTCAATTCAATAAACTTCTTTTAAAAATCCAATTTTATTTTCAAATATTGATGTATAAATCCAACGCTGTCGAGATAGCCTTGTCAAGAAGCAGGCTCGAGTTCGAGTTTCCGTCGGGACAAGTTTCTTAGGTGAGTTTTTTTTCGGGATTTTTCCTCGCCTTTAAGACAAATAGTCCGCGCCTTAGCCGAGTGGTTAAGACAAGATACCTTAGTATAGAGTTACGGGTCTTGCGTTGGTTCAGATTTCCATGGAGAAAGACACTTTTCTCACGGAATTTCAGTCGGTATGGGACCGGTGCCATCCAGCATCGTGAAGAATTTGGGTAGCTACAACAAGTAGCCCAACTAAAAAACTAGGGACCAGACATGATGACCACATGTGATCCCTACATTGGCTGGATGATCGTCTACCTCTGTGATTTACATATGTGGAAGTGAGGCCAGCAGACAGCTGGTAGATAAAGGGCTTCTAGATCTCTCGCGCCATAGAGTTCGTTTTTTGTATTACAAATTTCGGGAATCGTTATGGCCCAAACGGTCCACGAACATCATATAGCCATAATAATCATCCATTCATATTCGCTTTGATTAAGTTTGGGATTAAGGACTCTCCTTAGCGAACCACTATCATCACCCACCATTATCATCGGGACAGTGTAAATCCGCATTCCAAGCGCCCCGATCTCAGAAGTCAGTTACATTTACATTAATGCCAGGAGGGAACACCGTAAATTTCGAAATGACAGCATGTGGCATTTAATATAAAAAAAAGTTAAGATACAATCTTTTTAACTAACTAACTCACTGGCACTATAGCGCGGACATAAACTCTCCATACATCCCTATCCTGAGCTAATGTTTTTAAATCATTCCCTGTATAATCTACTTCCCTCAATTTATAATTAATGTTATTCTCCCACCTCATTCTTGGTTACCAACTGGGCGTTTTCCCTCTGGTTTTCCTATAAGAAGCTTCCATGCACTTCTCTCATTCCCCATTCGTGCCACATGTCTTGCCCATCGCAGTCTGCGAGACTTAACTGTTCTCATTATATCTGGCTTCCTATAAAAACCATATAGTTCACTGTTAACCCTTAAATTGGCAAAACACATATTTCTTCTGTTAGTTATTTGAATGTGGCGGACCGCAGTGAAAACGGAATCTTGTATAACTGTTATTATTAGGTATATTGTATAATTAGACACACATTTAAATGGTTTCTTTTTGTTTGTTTACTCTCGGCCTACGGGCCTGTCGACAAACTATGGGGTCGCCAGGAGATGAGCACCTGGATGTACTAAAAGTCTCACACTGTTGGGCTTGTAGCCCTAGCCGGTCTCACAACGGCTGCAGGACACGTCCCTGGAGGCAGAACAGGGGAATGGTCGGTGGATCTGCGACAGCAGTCCTCCCGGCTAGGCTCATGGAGCCCGTGGACCAACTGTGGGGTCGTCAGGATTGAGCGACCTGATGTACTATGTAGCTCAGCAATTCCCAGAACTGCAAACTCCAACACCCTCTCCCTGGGGTGTTGGTTTAAGGACCGTGAACTTGAACGTGGACGTGAACATAGGATAGGGAGGACTAGAACTAGGACTTGGGAGAATGGTCATGACGACCGAGGTATCCCAAGGGGGTGGACGGATGGGCCTAGATGTTTGTTTACTTTTGATTTATTTAAAATATTAAATTAACTGTACCAACTGATGTATCCAAAAGGATACATTACGAATTTAAGGGTTAAAAGTCTTCTCCATTCACCTGTCTGTTCATCTCTCTTTGGTCCAAAAATTTTCCTAGAAACTTTATTCTTAAATACTCGCAATCTCCTTTCTTCCCTTTAAATAAAAGTCCGTGTTTCGCAGGTACAATCTTTATACTTACAAGAATTGAACCTGCTTTATAGACGTTTAAACCGCTCAATCGATTTTCATGAAAATTGATGCATACAACTTTTCAGGCGCAAAGAGTGTTTAGCCGCTATCTATAATGTTCAAAAACCATTAGGCATACGAGTACACCTGAAAGGAAAATTTAAAACTCGCTCTAGCCGTCGCGATTTTCGATTTTCACAACGAAATTCAATATGTCCAATATACTGAGGCAGGCAAGGTATTAACCAAAATTACATTACCATTGATTGAAGAAAAAAATGCAGCTTATAAAAAATATTTGAACACAAAGAAAGTAGAAAATGAAATAGAATTCAAACGCTGTAGAGCTATTGTTAAGAGGGAAATAAGAAAGAGACATAGGAAAACATGGTTAAATTTTGTTACACATTTAGAATCAGATTTGCATAAGCTCCAACCTAATGCTTTCAAAATATTAAAACATTTGAATAAAGATATTAAAGAATCTACCAAAATTAATTGCGCAGTAACAAAAGAAGATTTTTTCAATTATTATAAAAGTCTTTGGACTGACAATAGCTATGAAGATACAATTTTGCGAAATAATAATGAGACAGATTCCATAATATCATTGGAAGAAAAGAAGACCAGGACGTCCACTCAAAAGACTTCTGGATGGTGTTTCTCTTGAGGCCGAAACAGGTCAACAAATGGCCTAAATTCGTGAATGTACTATGATGATGATGATGACATTACCACTGATAGGTAGATATCCAAAATTGAGTGAAATCCGGCCATTAAATGTGGGGGTTTATCTGAAATTAAATTAAAAATTGAATGAAAAAACAAAAACTATATTTTTCTCGTTTGTAATTTATCATCTCACCTTATAGGTAATTTTACATTCCCATGTCACCAGAGGGGGGCACGCCGTAGCGTAGTGGTTAAGGCACTGCGCTACAAGCCGGTAGATCGAGGGTTCAAGTCCCGTTGGGGTCAGGATTTTTAAACTGACCCAACCCTTCTGGCGGCTCTCTGGCCCTGGGGTCGACTCAGCCTCTAACAAAAATGAGTACCAGACGCTTGTTCTGGGGGTAAGGCGGCCGTCACGCAGGGCTGACAACCCGGCTGACATAAAGTGCCGATTGTCTAGAAAAAGTGGGAGCCTTAACCTCCTACTACCCCAAGGGCCTCCTGAGACCTGTTGTGGGATTACTTTACTTTACTTTACATGTCACCAGAGCCTTACAGTGGCACGACCTGACGGGACAGGAATTTTGAACTTTGAATCTCACACATACCGTTTGGTCACATAAGCACATTGATGCCTCCCTGAATTACTGATCACCTCTATCCAGAACCTCCTCCGACACAACACTACATTAAGACTAAACACACCATTCACGTTCATACTAAACACGGTAAATATGATATTGATGATTATGATGGCCAGATGATGTTCGTAGCCGGTTGGAACGTAAAGTTGTCTGATATTTTCCTTACAGATGAGGAAAAACAAGCCTTACTTGTCGCAGAGACTGCAACGTGTTCATAATGCTGGCGTTCCTTTTATTTACAACATCTGCCGTTATGAGCATATTTCGGAACACTTCAATAATTTATTTTGCCTCCATCTTAGTGACAGACGTAAATTGTCCTCTCTCTTAGCGTAGTGGTTAAGGTACTGCGCTACAAGCCGGAAGGTCGAGGGTTCAAGTCCCGGTGGGATTTTTAAACTGACCCACACCTTCCGGCGGCACTATGGCCCTGGGGTCGACTCAGCCTCTAACGGAAATGAGTACCAGACGCTTGTTCTGGGGGTAAAGGCGGCCGTCACGCAGGGCTGACAACCCGGCTGAAATCTAGTGCCGAATGTCTAGAAAAAGTGGGAGCCTTAACCTCCTACTATCCCAAGGGTCTCCTGAGGCTGTAGCGGGACTACTTTACTTTACTTTATCACTTCTTTTCAAGTTTTTTAAATCCTATACTCCTAGTTACCTGGCGTTCAGATTTCAATAAGTTATCTTTGTACCACAATATTAATGTTAGGTCACAAGAAAACAATCTGCTAACTATTCATCTCCACATCACTTCCTCTTATTCTACTTCTTTCACAGTAGCTTCTGCCCGCTCCTAGAATTCCCTTCCTCAGTATATCAGATGTTGCCGCACATTTGACACTTTTAAGTCGCGCTTATACAATTACTTGTTGTTAATTATTTTTTTATCCTATGTCATTTGTAGTATTTTTCCTCCTTTTTTTGTGCATTTTATATTCCATTCGTTAAATCTGGAGTAAATTAAAATATATTGTAAATAATAATTATATTGTACCTATACTCTATAATTATTTTGTTTATTGTAATTTAGATGTAACGGTAATTTTTGTATTTTTTCTAACTTGGTTGAGTGGTAGACATGGCCTTAAGGCCTTAACTTTGCCGGATAAATTAAAGCAAATATTATTATTATTATTATTATTATTATTATTATTATTATTATTATTATTATTATTATTATTATTATTATTATAACAACTAACTAAGTCACTGGAACTATCGAATCCGTAGGTGCATGGTCGCGCGGACATAAGCTCTCCATACATCCTTATCCTAATGTTTTCCAATCATCCCCTGTATAATCTACTTGCCTCAAATCATAGTTAATGTTATTCTCCCACCTCATTCTTGGTCTACCAACTGGGCGTTTTCCCTCTGGTTTTCCTACAAGAAGGTTCCATGCACTTCTTTCATTTCCCATTCGTGCCACATGTCTTGCCCATCGCAGTCTACGAGACTTAACTGTTCTCATTATATCTGGCTTCCTATAAAGACCATGTAATTAACTGTTGTGCAGTCTTCTCCATTCACCTGTCTGTTCATCTCTTTTTGGTCGAAAAATATTATTATTATTATTATTATTATTATTATTATTATTATTATTATTATTATTATTATTATTATTATTATTATTATTAAAAAGCCCGATAAAACCACCCAGAAAATCTGTCTTGACTGGGGATCGAATGCGGACCTACTGCATACGAGGCAGTGTCACTACCTCGAGTCCAAACAGTCAACGATGAACTATATTACCCCCCCCCTAATATTATATTATGCAGCTGAAATTTGAGATTGGACGAAACATGCTATTATTATCACTGTTTTGTACCACAAATAAGCTTAAAAAGGAGAATAATTAATACAGATGAGATTTTAAACATATTCATTCTAAATAATATCAACAGATAGACATGAGACAATAGCGTGTGTGCAATATGGTTTTGTTCCACCAATTAACCTGGTAGACAATTAGCTTCATGTGTTGTCATGGTGACCACTAGCGATAAACATTGGATTAGGTTAGGTTCAGTGCACTTGTGAAAGGTCAGTACATCTGTCCATAGAGGCTAAATTCTATTTTCTTCCCTATCTGTCTAAAATTAATTTTAATTGCTGCAACACATGTCACATTGTCAGTGGAGTGGTAATCAAATACTGTAGTTCTCAAAGTCATGGTTCGCAAATCGCTTATAATCTTGCATCATGTTATGAATTTTAAGGGTACCCAGTAGCTTATTTGGGTTATTTTTTTTTTCTTTTTGCTTCAACAAATCGAGTAAGCTCTATTTTATCGATGTGTAATATTATTTTGTCGGTTTTGGACATTTAAACCTATAAAAATTGATTTTAAAAAATGGCGTTTCTGTGTTCTACTGATGTTCACTTTTTTTTTGTTTTTTGCATTTTCCTGTAACTTTTATTTTTTAAATATTATGGTACAATTTTCTCTGAAACTGTGAAGATAGGAGAATATTTTTTACGTGGATATGCAGTTTAAAGAGCTCTAAATAATAAGGTAAATTTATATTTGTGTTGTTGATAGTGTTTGACATTAAAAATAATGTATGCAACATTTTTAACAAAAAAAATTTGGTCTTTGAATTCTTTAAAATAAATCACAATCCATATCTTAAAACAAGCAAACCATATTATTGTCAAATGAACTATGGAAAATCTTGTCTTGTAAGCCCATGTTTCCCTTAACAGAGATTTAGGCGCTCTCCCCTATAGGGAAGGATTTGAACCATGCTAATTTAGTTACACTTGTTTTCGTATAGATGTCCTTTGAGTGGTCCGTGGTCAGCGTTCCGCCTCATACTGACATCTAGGAAACCAAGGTAGTACTAGGATGGGAAAATTCGGTAAATTTTGCTTAGAGGCCTTTCGTTCAGGCTTAAGGATCTTTTACGAGCCTGAAAATCTTCAGACTCGGGACCCACGGCTTAAACTCCCTCCCGGAGGACTTGCTCCTTGGATTTTTCCATCCTAAAAAGTCCATCGACCCCGGCCGTGTTTGAACCCGCGACCCTCGGGACCAGAGGCAAGGAGCATAACCACTAGTCCACCGCGGCCGATACTATGGAAATAAGATACTGAATTTTGGAAACAATTGGATAAGTAGTTTTTGAGAAAGTTGTACCAAGACAATACTTTCAAGAAGACGGATTTTTTTTATTTTCATTGTTTTTGTATGTTTAATTACTCATGAATAAATATGTCTAAAATGTTAATCATTGTGCTATTATGTTCAGAAAGACTTGGTTAATTAGTGACATAATTTTCATGCACATAACGTAAGAATAAGCTGAAAATAATATTTTTATATGTTGCATATTTTTAAACCAAATTGCAAGGGAATTAGTACCGGGTGCCCTAACATCGTATAGCTGTCAGCTAATGTCGATGTATAGAATACAGCATAAGTCAGTTAACCGAAAATGAAACATTATTTTCTGTAGCTTACAACATCTAGACAAAAAAAACTATCGAAATTGTTCAAAGTGACCTCCATTGTTGTTTAAGCAGTAGTGTTTGAGATTATATTCAAACCCCAGTTTTAACCGATCTGATTTTTTCCCTTGCAACTATGTGCAGTGGTTAACTGATTTATGCCGCACCTGTATATTTCCGTCAGTTTAAACACTTACCAGCAAGAATAAAAGTATATTTTATATATTTTCAGTTTAACGTTTCTTGAAAGAACATATCTTTAATACAAAATTTCAGCCTGCGTATGTCTGTGGTCTCAAAAGTCGAAAAGAGGTCAGTCGATCGACTTTAAAATTTAACACAAAATTGCACTCGAATATGCGCGTTTTTTATATATCCTTTATTCTATAAAACATTAGGTTAAAAACTTTTAATCGCTTGGGAAAATGATGAATTTCATATTCCCGCCATTAAAATATGTAAATGAATTAATTAAATATTTTTACGTCTCTTTGTAATTTTAATATTACATATATACTACAATATTTTTTTTTGTTTTTGTTACATATTTAAGTCCATATTTCATAGGGTAATACTACAAAAAATCAAGCCTCTAGTAATAAGTAACCGCCAGCATTGGTTCCTTACATAAAAACAACCAACATTGAGGAACCTGTGAAAGTTCATCGACGGAGCTCTGTTCCACTCTGTATAATAAAGCAAGATTTTATATCGTATGAATAATGAAAATCAAAGTTATTAAATAATTTTGTAATTTCAAATTATTTTTATACCTAAATATAACTTCAATTTTAAAAAAATTGACATTTCATTGTTATTGTCTAATAAACATCCAAGCGCGATAGGCCTAAAAGGCCCTTGGCCTATCAGCCGACTACTGGCCTCACATCCACATGCGTTAATCGCAGAGGAAGACGATCATCTAGCCAATGTAGGGGTCACATGTGGCCAGCATCTCGGGTCCCCCAGCCATTATAACTGATCTTCTCAACCTGGAGTCGCTACTTATTGTAGCTACCCAAATGCCTCTCGCTGCTGTGTGGGCACCGGTCCAATACTGGCCGAAATACCATGAGAAAAATTTCCTCCCCCCATGAGGACTCGAACCAGCGCAAGTCCCGTAGCGCGCCAAGGCTTCCTGCGTTAACCATTAGGCTGCGGAATGGGACGTATTGTCTAATAAAAGAATAAAATATTTTACTTGATAAAGATGTTTTTAAAGAATGCTTTTAAAAAATAGTCTTAATTTATTGTTGTCTGAATTCTAAATGTTTCTATTAAAATTTGATAAAAACATCTGAATAGCTTTATACCATCATAAATAAACGTAAACTAAATAGTGATTGGAATTAAAAGCACTTATCTTTCTTATATGACCAATAGAATTTAATCTTATATTTAATAGAATTATTACCCATATAAATTAAGAATAATTTCATGTGTCGTAAGAATGGTCTTAATATTTCGTGTTAAATTTATTCATTCTGTATAAAACTTTCATTCTGAATCGAAGCAAGCAGAGCTCTTCAGACAAAAAATATTCTCTCCAATACATGGATTGAGAAAAGTGAAATGTTATACTTAGAATAAAAATAATCAATGTTGTGAATAAGAAGAATTGATTTTAAATATACGGTGAAGAATATTACCACGGGAATTTACTTGATCTACTTGGAACTCAAGACTTGGAATACTATATCCTAACAAATTCTTCAAGAAACAAGGTTTTTTAAGAAGCGTCTCCTGTATACCAACTTCCGACCCCCGAGAAGAGAATCCAGCTTTACCACAATTAACCTAAATTAATCATCATCATCACTCCAGGGATTAGGCAATTGCCCGTTCCGACTTCATAATGCATCAGCCCAACGTCTTCTAGGTCTTCCAACATCACGTCTTCCTCTTGCTTGATAATTTCTTGCTAACGATGGATATCTCTCCTTACTCATTCCATCCATATAATCAATCCATTTCTGTCTGTAATTCGTGACCTTATCCAATAAAGGCAGTACTTTCAATTCTTCTCTTATATCCTCATGTCTTATTCTATCAAGTCTTGTACATCCTTTTACTTGTCTTAGGAACCTCATCTCCGCCGTCTGTATTCTATCCTTCTGTTTTTCCATTGGAGCCCAAGTTTCACATCCATACAATATTGTGGTAACCGCCATAGCATTGTACATTTTTATCTTGGTTTCTTTTCTAATTTTATTTTTTAATGTTCTCTGTATTGTTCCACACACCGTCTAAAATTTATTTATTTTGGTCAATATCTCTTTCCACATTGTAGCCAACATCACAGCCCAAATATTTGAAACTAGACACCTGTTCTATACTTTGATTTTCTAAAATAATTTTGGATCTCACTGGATCTCTTCCTCTAAAAGCCATGGTCTTCGTTTTCCTTACAGAAAACCCAACCAGAAATCCTTTCGTGAAAAATAAATCCGCCATCAGTAAATATAGCTAGAGATGCATTTTAGACTTGCTTATTCACTTACAGGTCTGTGTACAGTTAGGAATAGATGAACACATTTCTTTCTGGAGGGGCGGTTGAAGTAATATTGAATGGAGCGTGTTTCTTTTCTGTCCTTCTCTTGTCGTAACTTGGTAGTTACTGGTTAAGTGAAATTCTGGGATATAGAAATAACGTCACATAACTTACGTAGTGCTTTTAAGTGGAGCAGGAAATATGTTGCCCTGTTTTACTCTCGGTTTTCCTCTTTCAAAACTTCTTGGCCTCTGCCCACATGCCAAGATGATGGAGCCATTTCTCAGCTGGCAGCAATCTCTTCTTATGGTTCATGGATAAAACTTAGTTATACTAGAGGTTTTATTTTTCCTATCAACATTTTCTATTCTATAGTACACAATACGTAAAATATACACATTTAAGGAATAAGCGTGCTCTACGCTGTACCCAATAGATGACCATTGTTTTCCCAAGAAAATAGTATTTTTCGATTCTCCGTTAATGAATGATGAAATTACTTCCGGAATTTCAAATTGCGTGGGACCACTATCAACGTACGCTAAAGTAGGATTTCAGTATTTCCTAAATAATAAAGTTAAAGTTAATAAATACTTTTGTATTTTAATATTCTTTTATACTTAAATATAACTTTAAATAAAATACTAATATTTCATTGTTATTGTCAAAATATTTTACTAGAATATTTAACTCATGTCGCAAATTGGAGTCAATGACCAATCACATTTCAATGAATTTTGATTTACAACCAATCACAGCCGTTTTTCACCCCGATTTTATCAGTTTCATTTTATCATATTAAAATCAAGCTCGTCCTTTTAACATTCTGAATAAGTCAAAACACTATTTTGCAGTGATTGATTATCTAATAAATAGGGCTACCAGATTGTACATCCATCCATCCATAGTAATTCTGCCCGAAGGCAGGTCCTTCACTGCAATCATAGCATTTCCATGCTATGCTTGCAGCTTTACTAGGGAATTGTGTAGGCGTGGTAGCTTCCCGTTGCTTTCCACACCGGTGAAGGATGATGATGATGATGATGATAATGATGATGATGATGATGATGATGATAATGATGATGATAATGATGATGATAATGATGATGATAATGATGATGATAAAGATGATGGCCATATGATTTCGGAGACCGTTTGGGCCTTAGTTTTCCTGACATTTGTCTTACAGGTGAGGAAAAACCCCGATAAAAACCTCACCCAGAAAAACTGCCCCGACCGGGGATCGAACCCGGGCCCGCTGCGTGACAAGGCAGCACGCTACCCCGAGAGGGGGCGGTGGACTATGATTGTACATATAGTGCACGAATGTAAACAGATACTGCTTGCGGGATATAATAGAAAAACATTCGTAGTAATTGATTATACCACAATAAAAAGAAACCACTGTTGTTTTCACTTTCTTAAACGCATTATTTCCCAGGAATTTACGCTCTAGAAAAGTATAATTTACATCATAGGACATCAGAAATTAATTAATAACCTATAATGTTGGCTGTAAATTGTTTGATGTGTTTCATTTTTTCTCCACTAGGGTGCATTCTTACAATATTGCGATCCGTTGGCAATAAATAATATGATCTGGTTGCAGTGGTGAACAAATGAAGCATTACAAACTTTTCTCATTTGTTTTCAAACATAGCCGTTTACATTAAATATATAAATATATAAAAATTACTATATTTAAATAACCCGGCCGGGGTCGATGGATTTTTTTAGGACGGAAAAATCCAAGGAGCAAGTCCTCCGGGAGGGACTTTAAGCCGTGGGTCCCGAGTCTGAAGATTATCAGGCTCGTAAAAAGTCCTTAAGCCTGAATGAAAAGCCCTCTAAGCAAACTTTACCGAATTTTCCCGTCCTAGTACTACCTTGGTTTCCTAGATGTCAGTATGAGGCGGAACGCTGACCACTGACCACTCAAAATGACATCTATACGAAAACAAGTGTAACTAAATTAGTATGGTTCAAATTCTTCCCTGTAGGGGGAGAGCGCCTAAATCTTTGTAAAGGGAAAACATAGGCTTACAATACAATACACAAAATATTTAAATAATGATTTTTGAGTAAACAGCTTGATTTTATTCGTTAAATAGTCCTAACAAATGCCATTCATGATTTCCAAATTCTCTAGATAAATTTACTCCTAACTTCGTGAGTCGTGAATTTATCGATAATTTGGAAATTACTCGTGGCATTACTTATGATAAAGATTTGTATGTTTTTTTTAATTGTCTTAACTATTTATTGCCAAATCCTAAATATTTGTATTAAACGTTAATAGTAAATCTGAATAATTTTATACTCTCACATATAAAAGTAAACTAAATTATGATTGGAATTAAAAACACTTATCTTTCTTATATGATCAATCGGATTTAACCTTATATATCTTCTTCTTCTTCCTTCCAAGTATAAGACCAAGGCCTGTTACGATCCTATAGAAAATTTTTCCTCCAGCGTTTCATAGGACGGCCCAGTGATCTTCGTCCTCTTGGTATATAATTATAAATAGCTTTGGGGATCCGATTTGATCTCATTCTTTCAAGATGGTGTTTCCAATTTAGTTGGTACTGTTTAATATATTCCAAAATTGGCGTAGTCTTCAATTCTTTACCTCAGGGGTCCTCATCTAGGGGATATGTGGATGGCGACCACAAGGTGCCCAAGCTGAGCAAAACATTTCTTCCACTTACTTGTGTTTTGCACTCTTTTAACTTTACTATCTAACCTATCTTGGTTAACTCTTGTTTTTTTCGACCCCGACGCTATTAGGGCATCCGAGGGCTAGGGAGTCTTTCCTTTCTTCCATTTCTTCTTTCCTTTATTTTCTTTTCTTCTCCAGAAAAGCCTGACCAGAGGCTATAAGATGGCAGCCCCATCACTGGTCTTGTCTTCCTTTGGCCGGCAACCAATCGAAGGGACTATTATTATGCTTTCAAGTCTTATACGAGAATTTCCCGGAAGGATCAAACTAATGACGACCTTATATTTAACAGAATTATATTAACAATATAAATTTAAAATAACATTATGTGACGCAATAATGAACTTAATATTATAACATGTTAAATTTATTCATTCTATATCAACGTTTTATTCTGAATGCAAACAAGAATAGCTCTTCAGATAAAATTTTATAATCTTTTCGATTCTAGAATTATGAAAAGTTTCATTTTATACTTGAAATGAAAATAATCTACATTGTGATTAAGAAGAATTGGTTTTAAATATACGGTGAAGAATATTACCTCCGGAATTAGCTTGACCTTCTTGGAATATATCTGAATTATTTCTTCAGCAATTTTTTTTATGTATACCAACTTCTGACCCCTGAGAAGATAATCCAGCTCTATCACAATTTACCTGAATTAATCTCGATGCAAACCTAAACCCTACCAGAAATCCTTTGTGGAACAAAAATCCACCATCAATGCTGATCAATGTGGTGCTTTAACAATATAGAGTACTACTCAACCGCATTAACTTTTTAGCCGGTGAGGAGAAGCAATGGCGCTAGTGTTGAAGAGGGGGAAAGTGTCTCCTTCCACCGTTGGTATAAGTGAATGACTGGGCAAGTGGTATAATCAGTGGCAAAATATAGTGGCAGACCTACTTGAAATAGGAGGCGAAGTTAATGGAAGATCATCGGAAGTTGTATTCCTACGGGTTTCTGGATAATGTGACGTACAGAGAAATTATATCAGCTCTGACTTCCAACAACGTCTGGCAGACTTAAATATGTACATACCGTGAATAAAGGGATTAACTTTCGCACTTTACATTGTCACTAACAACTGACTATACACGACTGATGGATAATAAACACTGTCACTGCAACCTGAAACAAGGGTCTACTACCTCCAACCCCTGCTCACCCTTACCACATTATTTTAGTTCCCAGTTTTTTCGCATTGAAAGTTAACGTTGTCGAGTAATAAGTCTTCTTTTTTTCTACTTAACATTCCAGATTAGGCAGGAATGCAGTTCTCGAAACCGATATTGCGATCTTCATTTAGTTGAACCTGGACTTGTGAAGTATAAAGTAATAACTTCTTCACATAATATGTTCCCCGCATTACTTATTTGACTCCTATTTGAACCGAATAATGATTAAATTTTAGTAAAGTTAGATCTTGGAAATGTTAGTTAATTTGTATTCTTGTCGTATACCAGCAACTCTTGATTAACCTTTCATTTTGTTGAAGAGTTTCTGCGCGGAATTTCTCTTCAGACAAGTTCCCATTTGTGATTACCTTATTAATTGTATCCTAGAATGCGTCTACCCGTAATTATATCCGAACATTGCACAAAAGGGCTACTTTTAAAGCATATCAATCTCTCATTGACATATTATATAGAATAATAAATATATGAATAACCCACATAGGGAAATGCTTTCCTCGTATGGAATTTCGTCCAGTATTGAACCGGTGCCCATCCAGAATTGTAAAAATTGTGAGTATGAATGTATATAGAAGATACCTAATACTGTGTGTTTCGTGTCGTAGATTTAATATAAACATAAGCCAGAATAAGAGACCTCTGGACAAAATTTCTCGGCCCATTGAAGTCCAGATTTCATGTGATATTCGAATGAGATTAGCTGTAAGAGTGATAAGTTATAGTTATTTATGTACCAAGGGTATTGTTATGATTATTATGTCGTAAGGGGGACAGGTTACACTGGTCAACATGATTTTTGTCTCATGAGTACCAATAGTTGTACTTAAAGCAGATTTTTTCGTGTTTTCAAATATGTAATCGGAATTTCTCCATCATCCATACTTTTTTATTTCAATTTCAATTAATAGATTTAAATAATTATTTTTTAATAAACGATTTTTCGTCTATTTGTCCATTGTAAAATAAAGCGGCGAACCCTTTCATCAGGAGATTTCAGTTATGGAAAAGAGATATCAAGGCAAATGGAATTCTAATATGCTGGCCGATTATTGTTAGACCATCAAGAGGGATGCTCCACAGGCGAAATAGAGCAGAAAATCGTCATTTCTTACTTTCTAAGCGAGTCCGAATGTTCGAATAATGTGTAGTTACGAATGTAGAAAATATTAAAGTGTTTGAAATTATAAATTCCTGTCTCTCGGAAATCTTTGTGATGGAGAAAAACAGATATCATATTTGAATTCAGGAGAAAAATACTATCAGAATCACATATTTTTCTTTCTGAGACAAAAAAAAGTTTATTTTTTGTTGCTCAGTGTTATCAGGCCAAGGACGTTTGGCCTGAGGCTTGGTAAGTCGCACGACCCTTGGTACATATATTATGTTGTCTAGTGCTTCATAATGAGAAGGAAAGGAAATATTATTAAACATGAAATATATAGTCTTTGAAATAATTGATGGCGCACATAAAATTTTAAAGTCTCAGAACGAAGCCACTGCGCATGATCAGAGATCAGCTACTTGGTTCACAAGTATACAACTATTTGAGAAACTAAATCCGTTCTATTTCGTTGTGTGTAATGCAATGGAAAAAATTTCGTGTAAATATGTAGTGCGGTAAATACTAAAAATAAAACAAAGAAAAAGGAATGAAACAAAAGAAAGAAAATTAATTGAAATAAGGACGAGAGAGAAAAAAAAAGCATGACAGCAGTATCGAATATGTGACCTCATGCACGGGAAACAGAAGCTCCCTCTACTAGACCACAACCATCTCTCCTAGAAATTGTCCTTATGAAGCGATGCAGTACTTCAGGACTTACGTGTATAATGAAATTAGATATTAACTTAATTTAAATTAATCAGATGAATTTTGTATTAGTAATGGAAATAAATAATTTTATTGTGTCATTTGTTTTGTGGGGGCACGCCGTAGCGTAGTGGTTAAGGCACTGAGCTACAAGCCGGAGGGTCGACGATTCAAGTCCCGTTGGGGTCAGGATTTTTAAACTGACCCAAACCCTCTGGCGGCACTATGGCCCTGGGGTCCACTCAGCCTCTAACGGAAATGAGTACCAGACGCTTGTTCTGGGGGTAAAGGCGGCCGTCACGCAGGGCTGACAACCCGGCTGACATAAAGTGCCGTGTGTCTAGAAAAAGTGGGAGCCTTAACCTCCTACTACCCCAAGGGCCTCCGGGTCCGTTGTGGGATCACTTTACTTTTTACTTTACATT
Source organism: Diploptera punctata (assembly GCA_030220185.1). Lineage (NCBI taxonomy): Eukaryota > Metazoa > Arthropoda > Insecta > Blattodea > Blaberidae > Diploptera > Diploptera punctata. The sequence continues at coordinate 460,157 of JASPKZ010000797.1, forward strand.
TGTTTTGTAAACAAAGAAATGAGATGTTACAATCACTATTCATTTTATATATATATATATATATATATATATATATATATATATATATCAGTTGTTTCCTTTAATTCATTTATTTTCATTTATTCCATTCCATAGTTATTCTGCCAGAGGGCAGGTCTTTCACTGCAATCATAGCATTTTCATGCTATGCTTTACTAGGGAACTGTAGGTGTGGTAACTTCTCGTTTCTTTGCATACCGGTGAAGAATGATGATGATAACGATAAGGATGATGATGGCCGGATGATTTTCGGGGACCGTTGGGCCCTAAACTTCTGACATTTATCTTACAGGTGAGGAAAAACCCCGAAAAAATATCATCCAGTAGTCTGTCCCGATCGGGAATATTTCCATATTTATTTACAAATGTATTTATGTAAAGAAGCCTGGTAACTTGTAGGCATTATGAGAATTAACGACGTTATTAAATAATAATAAAAAATCTACCTGACCAGAATCGAACGTGGGCCCACGTCGTCGGAAAAAGAGCATCTTACCGACTGCTCCATTGAAGCGAACGATACGAATGCTACATGAAGAGAGACTTACGCCTCCGCTTTATGCTCAAACGAGTCAGAACATGTAACAACGTACTGGTGTGATTCGCTCTACAAAACTCTAACTTTCCAACATCAAGAGTTGCGCCATCATTTTTTTCAAAGGCTGTACAGAAGCAAATTACTTGATCATCGTTTTTTTTATATCTAATAAATAACTTTGTTGCTAAAGGAGTTGTACCTAGGGAGTTTATTTATTCAGTAATACATTCAAAATGGAAGAATATGTAAATGTTTCAGAAGAAATTTGTGAATTGACAGGACAAGCTGTTTGTGTAGAAAGAGAAAGTGGTGATATGAATATTGCATATGGTGAATCTGTAGTTAGTCCCGTAACATGACTTTCACGGGAAAATTTAACAAATATAATTTCTATTTTAGTTGCTATATAGACTAAACTGTGTTTAAAGTTAATTTTGTTAATTGGAAATGTTTGATTGCTGTAATTAATATTTTGTATGCATGGTAAACTTAATTCCTGCGCGGGCATTTTGAAAAATTTAATTCTCTCGGAGATATGATGAAATAAATTACATATACCGTATCCTAGCAGTAAACAACAATTATAAAGTACTAAAACATAAAATAAATAACATAACACAATAATATAAGAATCATTATTTACAGAAATTCAAAACAATGTTTAGAACACAAAACTTAATAAAATTAAATCAATTTACAAATAAAATTGTATTGGTAGGCAATTACTGATACATTATTACAAGATTTGGTAGTTAAATTTATAGAATGTCGCAACATTATCCTGATGTGGTTATACATACATTTTATCCGAATGGTTTCTTCGAATTTAGATGGAAACATTTAATGCAAGGTAGACATATTTTTGTAGGAATGTGAAGTTTCTAGAAACATATTTTAAACTCTTTGCGATGGTCCACTACTATGCACTATCTAACTGGTAGAATATCCTGTTTTCTAGCTAATTTATTTGCTTAATACTTACGGCTGCTTGTTTCATATGTGTGTGTGTGTTTGAGCCTTTGGCATGGGTTCTATGTGTGTATATACATATATGATTAAGGAAGTGTTCTTTGGTTTTCCGCCTCATGGATTCAAGTTCGGTCTCTGGTCACTGATTCCGACGTTTCGGCATGATCCCACATGTCATTATAACAGGTTTAGGTCTTATATAATTAGACACACAGAGTTTTCGCTGTGATTCGTTTCCGAAGCCATACACCTATCCAAGGTTTAGTTCTTATGGCTTCAGAAACGGACCACAGCGAAAACTCTGTGTGTTTAATAATTAGACACATTATATAAGACCTAACCTGTGACTCGAACTTATCAGTCCTTGATAATGGCATGTGGGATCATGCCGAAACGTCGTGGCCCTGAGAAAACAATTTTGGCCCTTTCACGCTCAAAACGTGAATTTAGTTACGCTTATTTCCCTACATATGTCCAATGGTTAGCACGTCCCCTCAAAGAGATACCAAGTAAAGTGTTACTTATATTGTAAAAGTTGGTTAAATGGTACACGGCGGCTCTAATTTAGACTTGAGGTTATTTTATGAATCAGTAAACCTTCAGACTAGGGGTTACGTTTCTTACCTCTGTGTCGACGGGGAGATGCTGGATTTTTAGGTTGGAATACACCAAGGGACAAGTCGACATTAAGTCGTGCATCCCTCAATGTATATGTGATCTATGTTATGTATTACCTCACTCTAGTTCAGTGCGTATCCTAACTTAATTGGGTGTACCATATGTAAATTGCCTGGGACATCCCTCTGTCTTTGGTTACAACGTTGTAAAGGCCGAATTTTAATGTAGTATATCCCCAAATATGTACAAAAATTTAATAAAAATTCCCAAACTATGTAATAAATATGTAACTTAAAAAAGAGACATTAAAAAAGATTAATTAAATAGTCTACTCACTTTAATAATAATAATAATAATAATAATAATAATAATAATAATAATACTGATCTATTTTAGCTGGCAGTGTTAAGGTCATAAGGCCTTCTCTTCCATTTAACCAGCGATTAGTAATATTATACAAAAATTAAATACTTATTACAATTTTAAAATGTTATTAAGATATAGATTAAATAAAGGATAATGGGGATGTGGTATAATATTAACAAATGCTAACAAAGTATGGAATAAAATAAAATTAAAATTATCTAATATATAAAAATCAATGTTCGTTAGTTAGTTTGTTTGTTTGTTCGTATTCTGTGCGCGGCCATACCGTTGATCCGATTTTGATGGGTTTTTTTGCAAAATGTTCGGAAGATTCCCGGGATGAACATAGGCTATAAGAGAGTTGTGATATTCAACCCCTTCACCCCCACAAATCACCATTTGTAGTGAAAACCGTGATTGAAGTTCCTATTTTGACGCTTAAATGGCTTACGCTGCCTAAACCATTACAAATAGCCTACACCAAATTAATGTACACAGGATTGAATACCTTAAAACCCTCAATAAAAAAAAGTCCGCGATAGCATATGTTTATCTTTTACAGATAACTCACAATAACCATTTTTGTCTTTCATGAATTCCAAGAAGATCGAGATAAGTAGATTTCCGGACAAGCGTACTCTGCCATACCATTCATCCGATTGTGATGGGGCTTTTTGAAAAATGTTCAGGAGATTCCGGGGATGAACATAGGCTATAAGAGAGTTGTAATACTCAACCCCTTCATCCCTAAAAATCACTCTTTGTGGTGAAAAACGTCAAATAAAGTCATTATTTTGACGCCTAAATGGCTTACGCAGCCTAAACCATAACAAATACACCAAATTATTGTACACGGAATTGAATATCTCAAAAACTCTACAAAAAAGTCCGCGACTGCATATGTTTATCTTTTACGGATAACTCACAATAACCATTTTTAGTATTTCATTGAAGCCAAGAAGATCGGGATAAGCTGATTCTCGGGCAAGCATAACAGCGCACGGCTGGTGGTAGAAACACATTAACATTTATTTAGGAGTAGCAGCGCACGCCGGAGAGAAGTAAATATCAATAAAACTAAATATATGGTCACACGTAGAAATTCATTATATAATGGAAATGGACAGCTAATGACAAATAAGGGAAATTTTGAGGAAGTGGCTGAATTCAAATACCTAGGAACAATAATCACAAATAGGAATGAGATGCACAAAGAAATTAAACATAGGCTCAATTCTGGAAATGCATGCTATTATGCATTGCAGAGACTCTTGATGTCCCAACTCCTTTCAAAAAACGTTAAACTGAAAATATATAAAACTATTATTCTACCAGTTATATTATATGGGTGCGAAACATGGACTCTTACTTTAAGGGAGGAAAGGAGATTACGAGTATTCGAGAATAAAGTACTTAGGAAAATGTTTGGACCAAAGAAAGATGAACAGACAGGTGAATGGAGAAGACTGCATAACAATGAACTACATGGTCTTTATAGAAAACCAGATATAATAAGAATAGTTAAGTCTCGTAGACTGCGATGGGCAGGACATGTTGCACGTATGGGGAAAAGACTTGCATGGAAGCTTCTTGTAGGAAAGCCAGAGGGAAAACGCCCAGTTGGTAGACCAAGAATGAGGTGGGAGAATAACATTAACTATGATTTGAGGGAAGTAGATTATAGAGGGAATGATTGGAAAGCATTAGCTCAGGATAGGGATGAATGGAGAGCTTATGTCCGTGCGGCCATGAACCTACGGGTTCGATAGTGCCAGTGAGTAAGTAAGTAAGTAAGCGCACGCCGGGGATTAGCTAGTATAAAATAAAAATTAAGTAAGTAAATCTTCCTAGGTGAATATTTATAGGTATATATGAAATGATGAGTATAGTTTTTATGCAGTTAAGATTTCCATTGAGCGGAACTTAAGATACCAGTTATTTAGAATTAGAATTATAGTGATTAACGGTCCCTGACATGACTGGAAATGGTGGCAACATAAATTTCACAATTTTCCCAAGCAATTAAACGTTTTTAAAATTATTTTATTAAACTAAGAAACGTGCGAAAAGATTTTAAACAAATTGCATACATAAATAGAGTATGTTCCATCAGGATCCTGAAGTATACAGTGGCAGAAAACACAGTATATCATATTATATTTTTTTTCCTCAATATTTTCAGGAATTATATTTTGTCGATGAGCAGAAAGTGTGTTTCTTATGTTGTGAAAACGATCGCTCGACGACACTAACATCATTGGTGAAATTTAAGCACATGAACATGTGCGTTTAATTAAGCATTGAACATAATATGTGATTATGTTTAAAATATATAGTATTGACCGGAATATACGTAAAAATATGTAACATTAACATGAAATATAATGTTCCTAGTAGCCTAACTCAATAATATTAAAATTTCTCACACTGATACATACCGATGAAAAAATATGTAATTACTAGGCAGCGCATTTTCGTTCCGATACAAATTAGGGAAGTTACCGATTAGTATAGCATGGAGGTTTCAGAGTTCAAACTATCTCCCTGAATTTACGTCAGGAAGCTACTAAAGGTATAGTTCCATACATAGTAATCATAGATAACTTGGTATTTAACATAAACAACGTCCGTGGAGCATCTGTATTTACTAAAACTATTCAACTCGTGTCCCTAATGAGAGGCAATGACCAATCATGTTTCAATGAATTTTGTTTTACAACCAATCACAGTCGTGTTTCACCACAATATTTATCTACTTCTGTTTATCATATTAAAGAAAGATCCACATTTTTAATATTCTGACCAGGCCAGAGCATTATTTTTCAGTGACTGACTCTCTAACAAATACGTTGAATATATCAAATGATGAACTGATTCCTTCGACCTACACATTTGATAATTGTGTGTTCAATAATTGTGTCATTAAATAATAATTTTACTGAGTTGTTTTCGAGAAAATAAATTAATTACCTATAATGTTGGTTATAATATACAGTTTGATGTGTTTCATTTTTGCGATCCTATTTGGCTATAAATAGTATGATTAAAATTGCAGTGATGAACAAATGAAACATAGCCAAAAATGTCTCATTTGTTTTCAAACATCACCGTTTACATATTTTAAAATAACAATATTTAAATAATGATTTATGAGTAAACAGCTTAATTTTATTCGTTAAATAGTCCTAACAAATGCCACTCTTGATTTACAAATCCTCTAGATAAATTGGAAATCACTCGTGGCAATACTTATGGTTATGGCTCCTCTGTGCGTATCTATTTCCAGTTTTAATCTGATTTTACATTCATGTGACGCAATAAATGCACAAGAAGAAACTACTCAATCCGCTCTGTGTTCGGGAACCAAAATTCGCTGGCTGGTAATTACATAGAAATCCGGGACTCTTGTTATAAGAAACTAATCGCAAAGAGAAAGTGAAGAGACTCGATGTTACGAGAATTCTTGTTAAACTTCTTTCAACAACTCAAAGTTACAAGTAGAAAAACTAAACAAACAAATATATTTTTTTTAAAGAATCTTTAAAAATATAGAACTGAGAACTGTTGGTGTAATTTCTCTGTCTTATTATTTTTGGAACCAGTTTTATTTTGTTTGCTCTTCATATTTCTATCCTAACTCTGTCTACTGGATGTGTGTGTGTAATAAGTTTATAGGATCTTGTTGATAGAGAACAGTGTTTGGTCAACAACCGAGTTTTTTCATTGTATTTTTATAACTGGCCTGACATTTCCCAACGTTTCATGCAATTTCCCTCTCATCAAATTAATTTTACGCAAGTGAATGTAGGGCAGATAAACAGCGACTACAAATCGGTATGATACGTTTTCCTAAAAAATACTGGAGATCGAATTTGATGGAAATGGAATATAAACTGTAAAATTTTATTAGAGTTCCTATTACTATATGATTTATGTGAAACAATAAAATTGAACGCGTGAATTTAACCTAGCCACAAATATATCTGACGTAAATAAATTGTATATTTTACTTAGTTTCATACAGTGATTTAATACTGACGTTACATATTTTTAATACAGATGGCTTAAAAATATTTAAAAAATACAGAAGTACTGCTACTGTATTGGTATAAATATTTTTATTTTTAAAAATCTAGCTTTATACTTCGCGCTCTGTAAACTGGCGAGTAGGAATCCATACTTATTGTCGTCTCATAGCCTAAGAGCTACCTCTCACTCAATATTACAACCCCTAGTACAGATATGAAAGAAAACGTCTCTGTTGTGTACTACACGAGATAATTTTGCAATCACTTATAAGTTTAGTTTACATTAGAATCATTTGTAACAAAGAAACTGTCAAACATTGCATGCCAAAATATGCCTTGATTTTTTCCCCCAGAGAAGCGTTGTGATATACCAAGGCCGTGTCTAAAAAAAATATCAGCCACGTTTAACAGCAAGGCACAGAAAGCAAAGCCAGAATCCCGCTTTACGGAGCAGATGGACTCTCTCCTTGAGTACGAGCGGAGTGGAGTAAGGCGGGACGCGAGACGGCCCATAATGAAGGTTATCCAATCTATCGAGTCACGAGTTGTATTACTTCCCTATAGTTTAAATGAGAGATTTAGAACTAGATATTAGTGCCTCACAGTTAAAAACGGCAAATCTATATTGGATACACACTTGGTACGTAACAGCGTTTTTCTGGGAGAAATTTCAAGGTAGATTTTAGCACGCAATGGTCGACAGTTCGCTTGTAAGAACAAATTCACATTTGAAATTCATCACTAATAACACCAGCCAACAGTGAAAATGTAACTGGAATGAAGTAAATGTTTCGTAAGTATATCGACCACACTGATAACGAAAAAGACAATGAAAAGCTCGAATTAACTCTCATTTCCAAGTTAAAGGGGATGCATTTAACCCTTTTAAATTATGATTTTGTTTAGGTTAATTTCAGGCAAGCAGCTACAGCAACATCACTATTTATCCTAGGATCGTGCTTCAAACCTCATTCTCTTCAGAAAAGAACAGTCTTTAAACGGTACCATTCAAAAGCTCCTATCATGTACCCGAGGCGGGAAAAATTGAGGGAAATTGGGATTTTTTTTTAAATCCCTTGATTTTAAGTTCGGGCCCCCTGCACCCTCCTGTGTTAACGCACAAATCTCGAAATCAACTGAAACATACCAAGAGGTACGTGCAATATGTGTGCAAAATTTCAATCTTCTATGTGCAAAAGTAAGGCCAAAGTGATGACGTAATTTCCCCCATATCTCGATGTAGAAGAGCGTATTACTATATGTAACGTGTTTTACAATGCATCCACGCTTGAAAAAAAAAAAGTAAAAAGCTTTACTAGAAATTTTTAAATATTACTCTCTTTTGGGCCTAATGGCAGCAATGGGCATTAACTATAAAAGTGTTGAGTGGAGGTTGTTCATCGACTCCTCCAAAATAAGTCTCAAGTGTGTACTACTGCATAATGGCAACGTGTTGCCATCGATTCCGATTGAGTAAGCACCTTACATGAAAGAAACATATGTTAACATGAAACAATTGTCATTGCGATTGAACTATGACAAGTTTAAATGACAGATTTCCGGGGGTCTGAAAATCATAGATATACTACTTGGGCTACAACAGGGCTATAACAAGTTCTGTTGCTTCCTGCCTCTGGGATAGCTGCTCCATAGCACCTCATTATAAAAAGAAAAATTGGCCTAAGTATTAATAACTTGAACCAGACCTCACAATGTTATGCAAGAAGCACATGTCCAATGCAAGAACGTAATTCTCCCTGCTCTTCATGCAAAATTGGACCTAATGAAAAACATCGTTAAGGCCATGGACAGAACTGGGGTAGCATCTAATTTGTACCAGAAAATTCCACGGCTTAGTGAGACGAAAAAAAAAGAGGGGATTTTTCGTGGGTCCCCAGATACGGAAAATGTACAAAGATGAGCAAAACAACAGGTAATGAAAAGTTAGCTTTGTTCAAATTCGACAAACTTTCTAGGAAATAATAGGGCAGAAAACTATAAGTATCTGTGGCAATCTCCTTCATTGCTAGGATAGCAGTCTGGGGTGTAACATGTCCTTAAAGTTACATTTCTTAGATTCCCACTTGGACTTTATTCCTGACAACTGTGGTGCTCTAAGCAACAAGCACGGGGAATGATTCCACCAGCAAATTTCGAACATGAAAATGAGATACCAGGGAAAGTGGAGTGCATCAATGATAGCCGATTACTGCTGGACACTAATTAGGAAATCAACACAGAAAATTACAAATGTCAGGCAAAGCGATTGCGCCTTCCTCTAAGGGATAACAAGGAAATACATGCGTAAGGTCATATAGGCAATAACTTAAAGTTAGCATAACTGCACAACGAGAGCTAATCTTGCATTTTCATTAACATTTGCGTTATCAGCACACCCAAAAACGTAATGATTAGCTGTTTCCATGCCAGTTACAGAAAAAAGTAAAATTTTGTTGGCTTGTGTAATAAGTGAGTTCATATTTTTAAGTCAGGAAGTAGTACCAATACACCTCTTGTTTTCCAAAGTAGGCCTATATCAATGACGTCACGGACCCGCCAGTTTAGATTCGGTGAAGTATTATCCTATAGTAAACACACTTCCATAAGAGTTATAATTTAGGGACGGAAAAATGTGCATCATTTCTTAGGTTGAATATAAACGGATTATACTAGTCCAAGATCTGGCTGCAAGAGTATTACGTTCATCGAGTGTGTGAACAAAATCAATTTTTTTTTTCGTAAAATTGTGAATGACTGAATACATTTTGCCGAGTTGCCTATTAAAACTCGGCCGCCAGTATGTTTAATTAAAATATAATTAAATTATTTATTCGAAACAATTTGATTCACTTGTTATTAACATAAATTATAATCCAGTTCGCAGAAATCGATGTATAGAGCTTGAAATGTTTTGGTTGCACACTTGGCCGTAAACCTCCTCGCGGCTACAGCAGGCTGTGACACCAATCAGTAATAAAATGGCGATAAGTACGTATTTATTGTTTTATATTGTTTCAAATAAAGTTCAGTTCATTTAAAATGCTGTGATTTGTTTCGTATAATATATATTAACACTATCTTTTAGATATATTTTTGTATATACATTCAACGTATATACATAAAGGGCAGTGGTTTTACTTCCGCTGTGAGGCAACGATATAAAACAATAAATACGTACTTACCTCCATTTTATTATTGATTGGTGTCACGGCCTGCTATAGCCCGCGAGGAGGTTTACGGCCAAGTGTGCAATGGCAACCAAAACTTTTCAAGCTCTATATATCGATTTCTGCTAACTAGATTGTAATTTATTTTAATAACAAGTGAATCAAATTATTTCGAATAAATAAATTAATTATATTTAAATTAAATATACTAGCGGCCGAATTTTAATAGGCAACTCTGCAAAAATGTATTCAGTAATTCACAATTTTGTGAAAAAAAAAATGATTTTGTTAATACACTCGATGAACGTAGTAATCCTACAGCCGGACTAAACTGTTTATGGTGGCTCGCGTAAAGAGCTGCGTGAGAGTACTGTCATTTGCTGAGCTAAACAACCAGCTGTAATGCAGATAACTAGCCCGAAAGTTAAGGTAAAATCCTTTATTTATTTTTTTAAATTTTATTTCTGAACACAAGGCCCAACATAGACCTTAATACATATCTTATATATAAAATTGTTTGTTTGTTTGTATATTTGTTTGTTTGTTCGTACTTTATGCGCGGCCATACCTTTAATCCGATTGCGATGGGATTTTTGCAAAATGTTCAAGAGATTCCCGGGATGAACATAGGCTATAAGAGAGTTGTATCCTCAACTCCTACACCCTTAAAAATCGCCCTTTGTAGTGGAAAACGTGAAAAAGTAAGTCTTTGGACGCTTAAATCGCTTACGCTGCCTAAACCATAAGAAATACACAAAATTAAAGTACACAGAATTGAATTTCTCAAAAGCTTTACAAAAAAGTCCGGGACAGCATATGTTTACCTCTTACGGGTAACTCACAAAAACCATTTTTGTCTTTCATTGATACCAAGAGTCCCTTATCTCTTACGGATAACTCACAATAACCATTTTTGTCTTTCATTGATACCAAGAGGCTCGCGCCGTAGCCGAGTGGTTAAGGCAAGAAGTCTTGGCGCAGAACTAGGACACTTACGCTGGTTCGAGTCTCTAAGGGGGAGAATTTTTTCTCATGGAATGTCGGTCAGTATGGATCAGAAATGAATTCGAGCTGGGGGGAAAAAAAACTGTTTTTACTCACTCTCATCAATTTATTTTTTTTTTTTCACTCTAATATAATTGTTATATGACGGTTCTTAACTTATCTGCAAAGGAGTGTACAATTCTAATGTTCATGACTATGTGACGTCATCATTCACGCTTCTTGAGCCACAACAGAAGGCTGTAAGAGGTTTTCTTGCGAACTTATTTAATAATATCTAATTATGTCCTAATTTCTGAATTTTATGATAAAAAAGTAACATAGTTTTATCGTCCGCCCATGACATGAGAATTGAACGTTCGGGCAGGACAACGTCTGCCGGGTACGCTAGTTGTTTTATATTGTTCCCTCGCAGCGGGAAGTAAAACCACTGCCCTTTATGTATACTACGTACAATGTATATACAAAAATATATTTAAAAGATAGTGTTAATATATATTATACGAAACAAATCACAGCATTTTAAATGAACTGAACTTTATTTGAAACAATATAACACAAAAAATACATACTTATCGTAATTGTATTACTGATTGGTGTCACAGCCTGCTGTAGCCGCGAGGAGGTTTACGGCCAAGTGTGCAATGGCAACCAAAATATTTTGGGTCATTGTAGTCCAGAAAATGATGGGGTTTATTTGTCCTTTTTTCGACGCGTTTTGGCTTATTGGTTCTTTTGTAACCCCCTTTTTTTTAGGCATTAATGGCTTATTTTTGCAACTTCATCTTCTTTTGACTACATTTATACCAATTGTGTAATTCAAGAATCCGCAGAGTCTAGTCTCAATTGCAACTTCCATTGAAACGCTATCTAATGTTACTTTCTAAAGACTCACATTCCAAACACTTTTGTTTCGTGATAAATTATTGAACCCTCATATAATATCACGTTATTTTTAACCACCAGCCTACTGACCTCCTGAACTATTGTATTTCGACTTAAAAATTTTCTAACAAGTTACCACTTTGTGAAAATTACCTCGAGCAGAAGGTGAAGGCAGCGAAGTTGTCTTTATTCACTTGTTAGCAACTGCAACACGTTTTATATCATATTTCCAGTTTTTAGGTATTTTGTACGATATCTTTAGGTCTTTTTAAAGGTTTTTTATAGGTATTTGTAGGCCCTCAACTTCCGAGCCGTAGGGATAACGAACGAAATTAAAGCAGGTGGGAGAGCTAGTACGAATGCGGAAATAAATTGTATACTTTAATCCACAAACGTTAATCTTTAGCCCAAACCCATTGATAAGTGTTCACTAGATATGAAAAGACGATCCCTCCTACTCCATGCAGGTACACTCCCAATCAAACAACACAGTGACAAGTGAGTAGCAATGTCTTACCTTGTCAGCCCATCCGACGTAGGGCTAGTTAAAAGAGAAGGGGCGTCTTGTCACACCTAGTGAGCACTGTTTAACAAGCCTGTTCAAGCCTCATCTCCAGGTTTACTATTTTGAATCACGTAAATAGTATGTTTTGAAAGTGTATAATCCACCGTTCTCTTACAGTTCTATAGCCCATCCCAGGTCCACCGTTGTGGTAACGGGGTAGCGTCGCTGCCTTGTACACAGCGGACCCTGATTCGATCCCCGGACAAGACATATTTTCTGGGTGATTGCTTTTCGGGGTATTTTTTCACCTGTAAGATAAATGTTAGGAAATGTTAAGGCCCAAACGGACCCCAATATCATCTGGTCATTATAATCATCATTAAAATATTCGCCATATTTAATATGAATGTGTGTATGGTTGGAATGTTTCGTCTTATTGTTGTGTTGCCCGGAGGAGGCCTTGACACTCCGGTGACCACTCAATGGGGAGGTCCTCCATGCCCTTGGATGGTCAAAAAATCATAAGTGTGATCCAGAGTTTAATTTCCTTCTCCCGACAGATCGTGTTATTTATTTTACCTAATGGAGTAAAGACCATAAGGTCTTCTCTTCCACTTCACCAGTGTTAAATTATATATACAATAAGAATTATGATAAATGATACATAATAGATAACACTGAACAACAAAAAAGAAACTTTTTTTTGTTTCAAAAAGTAAAATATGTGATTCAGATAGTATTTTTTCTCCAGAATTCAATTATGATAACGATTTTTCTCCATCACGCAAGGTTTCCGAGAGACAGGAATTTATAATTTCAAACACTTTAATATTTTCTACATTCGTAACTACACAATATTCAAACATTCGGACTCACCTAGAAAGTAAGAAATGGCAATTTTCTGCTATATTTCGCCTGTCGAGCATCCCTCTTGATGGTCCAACAATAATCGGCCAGCATATTAGGATTCCATTTGCCTTGATATCTCTTTTCCATAGCTGAAATTTCCTGAGTTAGCTCATTTAGTTTTATTTTACAATCGACAAATGGACGAAAAAACGTTTATTTAAAAAAGTATTATTTAAATCCATTAATTGAAATTGAAATAAAAAAATTGTGGGCGATGGAGGAATTCATAATACATATTTCAAAACACGATAAAAAATGCACTAAGTACAACTATTGATACTCATGAGACAAAAATCATGTTGACCAGAGTAATTATAGACTATAAAGCTGACAAGGGAAAGAAATAATAATAATAATAATAATAATAATAATAATAATAATAATAATAATAATAATAATAATAATAAGAACAACAGCAATAGCCATAACAACAGCAACAGCAACAACAACATGCAAAGCTCCAGTGGATACTATGAAGTGGATTGATGAAGTCAAAAAGGACTTAAAATTGGCAGGAATTACTAAAGAAGATAGGCTATCCCAAACAGAGATATATTTAGAATTAAGGTGAATAAGTGGCAAGTTGACCAAGAGGACAAACCGAAGAAAAAAACTGGAACAACTTGGGCAAATGATAGAAAACAAGCTCATAGCAAAAGAATGAAAGAAATTTGGGCTCAAAGGAAACGCCTCTAAGTACTTTGCGCAGTCCTACATGGGTTCATCCGCAATCAAATAATAATAATTAATAATAATAATAATAATAATAATAACAAAAATAATAATAATAATAATAATAACAAAAATAATAACCTACAGTTAGTTTAAGTAAATGGCTTGGTAAAGAAGGTTTAAAACTTAAAGGAATAATGAAAGTTAAAACGGAACACAGTTATATACATGTGCTGATGTATTATATTGTGTAAGGAAATTACTATAACATATGGGTGGGGTGTGACATATAAAAGTACCTTTAAGGGCAGAGGTTAAACTACGTTAATGGAATGAAATAAATTAAAATCATAATACATAGGAATGAGATGCACAAAGAAATAAAACGCTCAATTCTGGAAATTCGTGCTATTATGTATTGCAGAGACTCTTGATGTCCCAACTCCTTTCAAAAAACGTTAAACTGAAAATATATAAAACTATTATTCTACCAGTTATATTATATGGGTGCTAAACATGGACTCTCACTTTAAGGGAGGAAAGGAGATTACAAGTATTTCAGAATAAAGTACTTAGGAAAATTTTTGGACCAAAGAGAGATGAACAGACAGGTGAATGGAGAAGACTACATAACAATGAACTACATGGTCTTTATAGAAAACCAGATATAATAAGAACAGTTAAGTCTCGTAGACTCCGATGGGAAGGATATGTTGCACGTATGGGGAATGAAAGACTAGCATGGAAGCTTCTTGTAGGAAAGCCAGAGGGAAAACGCCCAGTTGGTAGACCAAGAATGAGGTGGGAGAATAACATTAACTATGATTTGAGGGAAGTAGATTATACAGGGAATGATTGGAAAGCATTAGCTCAGGATAGGGATGTATGGAGAGCTTGTCCGCGCGGCAATGAACCTACGGGTTCGATAGTGCCAATGAGTAAGTAAGTAATACAAAATTATGTATCTTAAAGCTATATGTCCTCAAATTGTTAGACAATTAAAAAAACTGTAGATCTTTCGGGATTAGTCTGATCATCAGCAGAAGGAAGCTGGATTAACCATCTATTTTACTTTTCAAAATCGTTGATCCCATATCTTATATTCCTTCTGTAAGACCTTTATATAGTGTAGTAATATTTTTTGCGCGATAATGCGTTTTGTCCTACTTATAGCAATGGCGACCATGATTGATAGTTCAACTTCCTACATTTCGGGGTTGCCAACTTAAATAACTCTACTGTAATAAAATAACTATACTGTAATATTACATATTACAAACCTCGTGTGGGAAGTAGAACCACTAACCTTTATGTTCACTACATACAAATATATATATATATATATATATATATATATATATCCAAAAGGTAGTGTTAATATATATTATACGAAACAAATCACTGAACTTTAAATGAACTGAATTTTATTTGAAACAATATAAAACAATAAACACCTACTTGGCATTTTATGACTAGATTGGTGTCACGGCCTCCTTTAATATAACTAATAAACATTGTTCACACTGTTAACGTTAGTCAGTTGTCTATAATTAACGAAAATATTTCCAAATACCAATAAAACTAAACATATGGTCACACATAGAAATATATTATATAATGGAAATGGCCAACTAATGACAAAAGAGGGAAATTTTGAGGAGAAGGCTGAATTCAAATACCTAGGAACAATAATCACAAATAGGAATGAAATGCAGAAAGTAATTAAACATAGGCTCAATTCTGGAAATGCGTGCTATTATGCATTGCAGAGACTCTTGATGTCCCAACTCCTTTCAAAAAACGTTAAACTGAAAATATATAAAACTATTATTCTACCAGTTATATTATATGGATGCGAAATATGGACTCTTACTTTAAGGGAGGAAAGGAGATTACAAGTATTTGAGAATAAAGTTCTTAGGAAAAATTTTGGATCAAAGAGAGATGAACAGACAGGTGAATGGATAAGACTTCATAACAATGAACTACATGGTCTTTATAGGAAGCCAGACATAATGAGAACAGGTAAGTCTCGTAGACTGCGATGAGCAGGACATGTGGCACGAATGGGGAATGAAAGACGTGCATGGAAGCTTCTTGTAAGAAAGCCAGAGGGAAAACGCCCAGTTGGTAGACCAAGAATGAGGTGGGAGAATAACATTAACTATGATTTGAGGAAAGTAGATTAAACAGGGGATGATTGGAAAACATTAGCTCAAGTTAGGGATGTTTCCAGAGCTTATGTCCGTGCGGTCATTAACCTACGGGTTCGATAGTGCCAGTGAGTTAGTTAAATTGAACGTTATTGTAAGTCTGCAGGTTCTCTTCTTCAAAGTACTGATGCCTTGTTGTTTCGCTGTACTACTGTCGTTATGCTAGTATGCTACCCTTCCTCTCTACGACCCCTCGTTCCGATACCTCCGGGAATAGCGAGAGATAGTCCATTCTCCAACTGTGACCCACCATGTTGTTTAAGCAGAATATTCCCTTTACAAGCTCCTCTCAACCTATATTTTTATCCCCCTCACCAGAAACATCAATTTTAGTTGTATTATGTTTTCCTCTGCGACTTCTGTATGCATATCGCGTATATACAAGAACATGAAAATCTTGCTTAGGTACTTACGAACAAAATTGCTGACATCACATTCAACAGACTATATATATGACATGGAAAGAAAAATATGAACCTGAATTTGACCCTAGGGCCTCTGCCTGATGCGTTAATGCGCTACCACTTAAGCTATCCAGGAATCCTAGCACAAACATTTATTTTTCTTTCATATATATTCTGTCCACCGCTGTGGTCTCGAGATAGCGTGTTGCCATGTCATTCATCGGGCCCGGTTTCGATTCCCGGCCGGGACAGGCTCCTGGGTGAGGTTTTATCGGGGGTTTTCCTCACCTGTAAGACAAATGTCAGGAAGCTTAGGGCCCAACGGTCCCCGTAAATCATCCGGCCATCATCATCATCATCATCCTTATCATTATCATCATCATCGATTATCGGTGTGGAAAGCAACGGGAAGCTACCACATCTACAATTCCCTAGTAAAGCTGCAAAGCATAGCATGAAAATGCTATGATTGCAGTGAAAGACCTGCCTTCGGTCAGAATTACTGTGGATGGATATATATTCTTATCATGAGAGGTAGCGGGAACTCGGTTTCACTGCCCTCTTTTGTGGCTACTATAATAAGTAAACATATTAAAGAGAATTTTTATTTTATAGCAGTGACGCTTCTTTATTTTAATGTTACATGTTTTTGACATTTAGCAATGATGGCCTAAAATTACATTAAAAGAAAAATAAATGCCTGAACCGGGATCTAAACCTAGGACCTCTAACTTGATACGTTAGTGCGTTACCACTTACGCTATCCAGTCATCCTAGCACAAACATTTATTATCATTGCCTAATGGTCAATACTTCTAAAACTCACTGTGAATCACCGTTGAGGTTTTGTAGTAATAACTAACTACTAACTCACTGGCACTATCGAACCCGTAGGTTCATGGCCGCGCGGACATAAGCGCATCATACATCCCTATCCTGAGTTAATGTTTTCCAATCATTCCCTGTATAATCCACTTCTCTCAAATCATAATTAATGTTATTCTCCCACCTCTTTTTTGGTCTACCAACTGGGCGGTTTCCCTCTGGTTTTCCTACAAGAAGCTTCGATGCACGTCTTTCATTTCCTATTCGTGCCACATGACCTGTCCATCGCAGTCTACGAGACTTAACTATTCTTATTATATCTGGCTTCCTATAAAGACCATGTAGTTCACTGTTATGAAGTCTTCTCCATTCACTTGGCTGTTCATCTCTCTTTGGTCCAAAAAAAATCCTAAGAACTTTATTCTCAAAGGTTTTGTAGTAATATATTAATTTTTTAAATAAGAAAGCTACATTAATCAGCAAAATTGATATTAAAAATGCATTCTTGCAAAAGCAGAAATTACCTGATATGTCAGTTGTCCTCAACTATTTGACGAAGTTTTTAAATGCAAATTCATATTAGTTGAGGACGACTGATTGGCATATATGAGGTATTGATTTAAATATTTTCACATGCCAGCTAATGGGTTAAAATAACCTCCATGTGTTTTCAGCATTTTCTTAAAGAGAAGCACTCATATTGTAGATGCAAGTAAATTAATCCCTACTTGTTCAGCTCAAGTTTCTCCCCTCTTCTATATGTGTATATATATCATCATCATTCACGGATTAGGTCTTTGCCTGTTCCGATCTCATATCTGTTCAGACCAGTGCTTTCTTGGTCTTCCTACCGATCATCGTCCTCCAGGATTATACATCAGTGCCATCTTTGGTATCCTATCCTCTGTCATTCTTTGCAGATGTTCTATCTAATCGTTCCTGCGATCTTCTATTTGTTGGAGAAGTGGTTGTACTTTTAGTTCATCTCTAATATTCTCATTTCTAATATGTTCGTCTCTTGTACAACCTTTCATAGCCCGTAGGAATCTCATTTCCGCTGCCTGAATTTTACTTTTTTTCTTTTTCCTTCAGGACCCAGACCTCACTTCC
This sequence comes from Diploptera punctata, assembly GCA_030220185.1. Lineage (NCBI taxonomy): Eukaryota > Metazoa > Arthropoda > Insecta > Blattodea > Blaberidae > Diploptera > Diploptera punctata. The sequence continues at coordinate 478,407 of JASPKZ010000797.1, forward strand.
ATACATCGCCACTGGTAGTACCATCGTTGAGTAGAATCTTAGCTGCGTATCCTTTCTTACTTTATTCCTCAATGTTCGTCTGATTCTTCCACAAATATGTTGATATTTCTGTATTTTCTTATTTATATCTTGTTCTTCTTCATGAGTTATATCGCAGCCCAAATACTGGAAGTGTGGCACCTGTTATTACTATTTTTGTTCTTACTGGGTACTTTCCATGGAACGCCATTACTTTAGTTTTTGATTTTGTGTGTGTGTGTGTGTGTGTATATATAGATCGAGAGAGAGAGAGAGAGAGAGAGAGAGAGAGAGAGACAGGCAGACAGAGAGAGATGCAGACAGAGAGAGAGAGAGAGGCAGACAGAGAGAGAGAGAGAGAGAGAGAGAGGCAGAGAGAGAGAGAGAGAGAGAGACAGGCAGACAGAGAGAGAGAGAGAGAGAGAGAGAGAGAAAGTCTTTCTTTTTTTCATGTTGGTAAATTTCCCTGTGTCCGAAGAACCAATTTTAAAACTTGTGACATTGCTTCTGTTTTTTATATGTATAGTTATATTGTATTGGTTTTATTTGCGACACACCCTGTTTTTAAGCTAAGAGGATTACTCCCATTGGTCCATTTCGTTTCTTCACCCCCCACTGCGTGGTGGTAGTTATGTAATGGGGGTGAACTCGGGGTGGCTGTTTACGACCCTCTGCGGAGCTATAATGGCAACCTAACGTTATCCAATAGGGACCTAGACCTCTACGTATCCACAGAAAACCATCCTAACCTATGCTGTTCCCCCTCTTACAACATGTAGATAAACGCGATTAAACCGAAATTCGATTATTCATAAACTTGCGGTTCGAGAGAAAGAAGTTGCCTTGACAGTTTTGGTCACAGTATTGTAAAGTTGCCATTAAGTGGCTTTACTAACTTAGATCAAATGAATCATTAATTTATAACAGTTAACCTATTATTTCTTGAAAAGTTTCTATGACTGTTTCGCCTTTTTCGAGCTAATTTCTTGTTGTCATATAAACAAACCAGATATTAAATTGCATTTTCATTGGTCGAATATAGGTTCAACCTTTGAGAAAATATAGTTCCCTCTTTAACACTAGAAATAAAGGAAAATACATAGTGTCTTCCGCGCCGTAGCCGAGTGGTTAAAGCAAGGAAGCCTTGGCGTAGAGCTACGAGACTTGCTCTCGTTCGAGCCTCCATGGGGGAAGAAATTTTCTCATGGAATCTCGGTCAGTAAGGGACCGGTGCCCACCCAGTATTGTGAGGCATTTGGGTAGCTACAATAAGTATCGCCTCCAGGTTGAGAAGACCAGCTCTAACGGCTGGGGACCCAACATGCTGACCATTTATCACCCTACACTGGCTAGATGATCGTCTACCTCTGTGATTGACACATGTGGATGAGAGGGCCAGCAGTCGGCTGATAGACCAAGGGCCTTCTAGGCCTGTCGCGCTTGGAGATTTTTTTAATATATTAAGTAGCACATGTCTGTATAAGTTATATGGAAGAATCTTAAAATATATAATTACAATTTTAATAAATTAAAAGCATTGTTATATTCTTATGCACGCACATTACAGAATACGTTGGTATTTCTATTGTTTTAATATGGCATTTCTGTAGAAAATATTTAATATTGTATAGCAATGCATTTGAAAAGCGGTGAGAAACAAATTCTTTTATTTTCAAAATGTTTACTAAAAATATCCCACACTAACCATTGGGGATATGGTGAAAATAACAGCAGAATTTACAGATGAGTCAGCGTGGGACATAAATTCTGCTCGTAAGAAATTGCACCGTTAGGATCGGTTTCACCAACACAGGTAATTGTATTACGCCAATTTAAGCTATGCGTTATACACGGGGAAACTGGCGTAATACAGTTACCTACGTTGGTGAAACTGACCCTAAATAAAGGTTGATTATTGAATAATGAAAATTCTAATTTGTGGCACTAGAGATATAATTAATTATCCTAGATTATGAAATTTATATCTATTTGTTATTTAAGATTTATTTTTTTAAGGTTATCAAGAATTAGACTAATTTTTTAAGTGTTTATTTTATTATGAATGAATTGATTTATTTTATATCATGATTAGTTAGGCCCATATATATATATTTTTTGTCGTAAATAAATAAGAAATGTAGGAAGTTCCTAATTATCATTGCTGCCATCTTATGTTTTTCAGTCTTATTTCCCATTACAATTATAAATACGATGGTACCTAAGAACAATGTTTCTATCGTATACAGTTCAGTCATATGGTGGGTAAAAATAGTACCATGGCTCCCTCAATAGACGGAGTCGGCAAAGTAATATTTTATGAAGTTTGTTTACATTACAACTTGAAATTAGCTCGGAAGAGATTTCTTTGAAGTTGAAAGATGTATCCGAAAAGTTATTGATTTATTAACCTTGACTATTTAGTAGTAATAGGACTTCATTAGACTAAAAGTAAGATATACGTATAAAATAATATTTACAAATGTAGGTCGCACGGGCAGTAAGCCGTACATGCTGTTGACAGTCCATTACAATTAAGTAATATTTGGTAATAGTATAAAGGAAAACAAAAAGAAAACAATAATATTACAATTACCTAAAGAAAACACAATAATATTACAATTACTTAATAAAACAATAACATTATACATTATTAAGTTATGTAGAATTATTAAGAACTAATGGTATTGCATTTTGATAACATGTATTTATTCATGAATGAGTAATTTGACTATTTAATTCATGCCCCAAATGGGAGTCAATGGCCAATCACGTTTCAATGAATTTTGTTTTACAACCAATCACAGCCGTGTTTCACCTCGACGTTTATCTACTTATGTTTATCATATTAGTAGTAGTAGGACATTATTAGACAAAAAGTAAGATATTTACAATATTATTTACAAATACGGGTCGCACGGGCAGTAAGCCGTACGTGCTGTTGACAGTCCATTACAATAAAGTAATAATTGGTACTAGTGTAAAGAAAAATAAACAACAAAAAAAGCAATAACATTACAATTACATAAACAAAACACAATAATATTACAATTAAATAATAACACAATAGCATTATACACTAATTAATTTATAGGCCTATATAATTGTTAAGAATTAATGGTATTGCATTTTGATAACATATAGGCCTATTTATTCATGAATGAGTGTTGTCCTTATTTTCTGCGTTTTGTCCAGAAATTTACCGAGATTTATCCAATTTTCTGAATTTACCAATAACTCGTAGCATGCCAATCTTTCCCGATTTGAATTTAGAAATCTTTCCGGTAATAACTGACGTCTCCAATATTCTATATCATTACATTTTCCTAATATATGTATTCCATCTTCAAAGTTCCCGCACATTGGACATATTCGCATATCGTGATCGTCGCTCTTATCATATTAAAGAACGCTCCTCCTTTTTAATATTCTGAACAGGCAGATAATTATTTTGCAGTGACTGACTCTCAAACAAATGCGTCGAATACAGTAAATAATGAGCAGATTCCTTCGAACTACACATTTGATAATTGTTTGTTCAATAATTGTGTTTTTTAATAATGATTTTAGAGAGTTGTTTCCTAAAATATAATTAATAACTTATAATGTTGGTTATAATATACAGTTTGATGTGTTTAATTTTTTCTCCACTAGGGTGCATTCTTACAATATTGCGATCCTATTTGGCAATAAATAATATGATACAGTTGCAGTAGATGACCAAAAGAAGCATAACCAAACGTTTCTAATTTGTTTTCAATCATCGACATTTACATTAAATATATAAATATTTTAAAATAACTATATTTAAATAATGATTTGTGAGTAAACGGCTTAATTTTATTTGTTAAATAGTTCTAAAAAATGCCACTCATGATTTCCAAATCCTCTAGATAAATTGGAAATCACTCGTAGCATTACTTATCATAATCCGCTACTCTTGTTGCACAAATAATGTCAACCTTAACGTCAAGAATCACATTTTTTTAACCTGAATATATCTTTGAATATAATATCACTATACATCGTCATAATAACAAGTCAATGTTGAGAAACTTGATTGTCGTACTAAAATTGTAACATGTTGATTTTTAATCCAGTGCCACCCCAGGTTGCTTTACACCATTTCTGGTTCTCTTTCCTGCAGTTAGCGGAATTGCAATCCACTTCAGAGATTGGAGCACATAGATGGCAGAGATGATATGGTGGGTGATAAATAATAATGAACCATCAGGAGAGTCCTTAATCTAAATTTAACCTAAATTCTAGACCATGTGCGACCACAGGAATAATTCCCTTTAAGTAAAGGTCTGTCCAGTAATCAAACCCGGGACCTCATGAACGAACTGTAGTCAGAAGATCCGTGCATATGGTTGGTTCACATGAAAAGTATACTGCTAGGAATAAAATATACTCGGTAATCGGACAATAGGTGTTTTCTGTATGTTGTATTTTTCAATTTTGTTTTCCTCTTAATTTCGAAACTGTTTGAGATAACGTTATGAAATTGTATCATGCAAATATATTACATATAGAGAAACAAACGTGACAGAATCTTTCATCAAACATTGACACTTCATTTAAAAAAAATTAATTGCCTCAAAATTTTAAAAAAATCTAGTATTCGGATTAATATTAAAAATATATATATATTTATTCTGTAGGTATTTAACCAAATCTACTAAAATTTGTAGATATAAGATTTTAGAACAGAAAAGAAAAGGTATCGATAAAAAATATACAGAATTGTGAAAATTATATCGAAAAAATTAGTGAACAGCATTTTTTTCAAGTGCCAATTTTCAATGTGGAATTAACTGTAGTGGCAATTACTTTGTGATATCAAAATATATCTTAAAAAGAAAGTTCATTATCATCATAAACTTCACGGTATAGGCCATCTGACTTGTACGGTTCTTCATTCCACCGTCTTCTTGCTCTTCCTAGGGATATCTTGCCTACTGGTGCATATTTCCATACTCTTTTGGGTATTCGGATCTCTCCATTCTGTCAAGATGCTGAATCCATTTTGTTCTGTAAGTTTTAACTTTATCTAGGAGGGGAGTAATTTGTAATTCTTTACGTAACTATATATTCACCATCCAACATTCACTGTCATACAAAAATGATGGCACAACTATTGTCTTGTAAAAGTTATTTTGAGTGTCCTTTCATGTTTTGTTTCTTAATGTTCTTCTAATTGTTCCATACATACTTTTAAGAGGATGATGGGTGAAAAATTGACCATTTGAGATCAAAATTAGCATTTTTTTTTGTTTTTTGTACTAAAAAATACCCTGTACTCTAATGTATATGTTGGCAAAGTTTCAGAGGCATATGACACTTCTAAGTGCCCTAAAGTGCTGATTAGGCCTGTATGTTACGTATTGCATTCAAACTGCATGCAAATTTTTAAACTTGTTGTTCCACACTGTTCATTTTCACTGCATTTTCGTACATTCAAAATTGAATGGAATTCACAAATTTTGTTCCAGAAGGTTCAAATTTTTACTGCATATCCTAACAACAATGGGTAACAAAGTCGTGCATGGGTTTCATGAGAGAAGTAGTATTTTATCAAATAGAAAATAAAATGCATGCAATTATTTTTTTTTGTAATTTCACACATGAGGTACAACATTATTTTTTCTCCCTTTGTATTCACATTCTAAGAATTCTAATGCATGATGTTTTTCTAAATATTTGAGGGGTCTTGTAAAAAAATCAGACATTTTACTAAAACATTGTGGAACCAATTTAATTATAATATATGCAATTTTTTTAAAAATATAATATTTAATAACACATAAAATAAATGTCTCACAAAAATGAGACTTAAACACATCATTATGTTCCATACATTGAATGTTGGTACAAACAAACAAGTATCTAGCTTAAAAATGTGGAAAAATGAAATTTCACCCATCGCCCGCCTTAAAACGCGATATTTTTATTTGTATGTCTTTATCGTAGTTTTAAGGAAAAAATAAGAGGAAGCTGTGATAATTAATCATGGTTGGTACAGCTTCAAGCTTTTGAAAGAAGGAGAAAAAAACCTAAACTACAGTGTTCGAAAGTACTTATACTCCCTTTAATCAATTGATTTGGTGTTTACTTGATGAAAGTCCATTATGTTTATTGATTAAATAAAACAAAACAAAGTTTTATACGATTTTCATATTTATTTTAATACAAACTCATTACAGTTGTTTCGGTACTCTGTGCCTTCTTCAGACTAATACTACCCATTCGTGTAGTATTCGTCTGAAGAATGTACAGAGTACCGAAACAGCTGTAACGAGTTTGTATTAAAATAAATATGAAAATTGTTCAAAATTTTAACAGTTTTGTTTTATTTAATCACTAAATTTAATGTTCTTTTGATAAAACGTATATCTTAATAACTGAATTGTGAAAGTTACATAAAAATGCTGAAAATGACTTAGATAGGTATTTCGACGATAAATTAATAGGTGTGCACATGACGAAACGTGAGGAGTTTCTGTATGGAGATTCAGAACTGATATAGAAACTATCCGAAAATTATATGGGAAGTATTTGGTGAGGCTTTCCATCACTATGAATTAGTTGGGTGAGTCATGTAAAGGGAATGGGAAAATAGAAAACACCAAAATACCTCTTTCTTAATATGAAACGAAATTAGAAGACATCGCTAAGGAAGAAGTGATTTTAGGACCTGATTCAGGATTTGAGAAGACTGGATTTAGTGGATTATGAGGATTTACAGAACAAAAGAATGATTGAATGAAGATTGTTAAGGAGACCGAACCCCAATCAAGGGCTGTAGAATGATTAAGGAAGGAAGATGCAGTCGCTAACGGTGAGCGTGAAGAATTTTCAAAATATATTAATTTAGGAAAAAATATAGAAAGAGTCAATTCATGTTATAAACAGAAAATATGTTATATATTAAACATTTAACTTTGAGGTCCTCCTGCGTCCCGAAGAAACGTTTAACAAGATACATTCACATTTTTGTGATTAATGGGTTTCTAGGGAGCCAAATAACTTTTTTTGGGGGGGAGGAGGTTTCTATGGTGTCCTGAATTAAGATTTTGTCAAATATAATTTTATTTGCACATTTAATGGGATCATAGAGAACAAAATAACAAATGTTTAAGAAACGAAAAAAAGCTATTTCTTATGGGGAATTTATGGGGGTTTTCTTTAGTGTCAACAACATTTTTGCCCTTTAATTCTACAGACGATTTAGTATTGTTTGCAACCTTAGAGGATGAATTACAAATAGAAGCACAGCAATTAAATAATATAGCCAAACAGTTCGTTTTTAAAATGTCTTCCCCCCCCAAAAAAAAACAAAAAAAAAACAATATTTATGGGCATGTGCGGAAAATACTTAAGAATAGTTAAAATAGAATTAGATGGAAAAATATGAATTTAATTACCTCGGTCACCTAATATGTAATATAACAAATGACACAGGGCTAAAGGTACAGATATACAATACAATAAATGGAGTCATAAAAAGAAATGTTTGGTAAACAAATGTCAAGCGCAACCATATTGAGATTACACAATGGAATTGCAAAATTAGAACTGAAATATAGTAGCGAAAATTGGATACTGAATTCTAAAATGCAAGCTGCACAAATGAGGTTTTTAAGTCTACTTTTAGGTTTGACAAAAATAGACAAGCAAATAAACACAGAAATTCGCGATGAATTAAAAGTTAAAAATACAGTTGAATCATCATCATGAACAATCACGGATTAAGTCCATGTGGCTTGTTCCGGTCTCATAGATTCTCATTCAAAAAGTTGACTCCATCTCTTTTTCGGTCTACCAACATTCCTGTCTCATCTTGGTTTCTAATTAGGTATAGGTTTTGGAATCCGATCAAATTTCATTCTTAGGAGACGCTCTTTCCAGTTCTTTCTAGATTATTTTATTTTATCTAAAAGTTTAAAAATATTTAACTTCTTCTTCTTCCTTCCAAGTATTAGGCCAAGGCCTGTTACGATCCTATAGAAAATTTTCCCTCCAGCGTTTCATAGGACGGCGCAGTGATCTTCGTCCTCTTGGTATATAATTATAAACAGCTTTGGGGATCCGATTTGAACTCATTCCTTTAAGATGGTGTTTCCAATTTAGTTGATACTGTTTAATATATTCCAAAATTGGCGTAGTCTTCAATTCTTTTAAGATATCGGTGTTCCTTTTCCGATCCCATCTGTGTAACCCGCTGTTCTGCGCAAGAATCTCATTTCATAAGCCGTTATTCTGATTTCACGTTGTCTTTTTAGTGTCCATGCTTCACTACCATAGGTCAACACTGGTCTAGCCAAAGTGTTATATAAACGTAATCTGGTGTTTTTTTTTTTTGTACAAGGGATGGTTTCATAACTTGACTAATAATTCCCAAACTTTTATTATAACTAGTAATGTTTTTAGGGATATCCAATCGAAGGGACAATTATTATGCTTTCAAGTCTTATACGAGAAAAGTATTTAACTCGTTTCTAATATCTTCACTTCTTGTTTTATCTAGAAGTTTGCAGCCAGCCACACTTCTCAGAAACAGTTGAATAAATTCATAATTATCAAAACAGTTACTTGTATGTTCAAATAATAGACCCATCTCTTTAAAAAAAAAACATTTCCGTATCAACCTAAAGGGCATCGAGATAAAGGAAGACCAAAATTAAGATTGACTAACCAATCACCTAAATACGTTCATGATGATTGTGATGAATTAATGCTGTCATCCAAAGTTTGCAGTTGAAAACAGAACCTCTGAAAATATCAAAAAAGATACCACTGATCACAGTGAGTTGGAATTATTCCCGAAACGAGAAAAATAAATTAAACGCCAAAAACATCATACATAATGATACCTAAAGATGCAGGAGGTTAACAACAGAAAACGTTGGAATATATTGTCTAATAAAACTGAAATGAACATGTTGTCAAAAGGGATATTTGGAAGTTCTCATTAAATAATATGTACACTTACGCAGGCAATGAAGAATGTCTCATATTCCTCGTGGCCCCACAAGACAGGGGACTGATGTTGTTGTCTGTGGGACGTAATGAGAAGGTCCCTAACAAAACTGAGGGCGAATCGTAATAAAATGATCTGTGTGCGGCCAATAAACGAGATGGTTAAGTCCCTCTTGTTCTTTATGAAGGGGATGGATTTGACAAGCACAGAGAGGGAGTCATAATGACCGTTTCTGCATCCCTAAAAGTAACCCCCTTCAATCTACTGATATTTCTCTGCTACTAAACACGTCGCATATGTCACTGATTATATGTGGTAATAAGTAATATGTTTAACTCTATACCAATTCCGAGCTAAGTTCTAGTTGTACTGTAAACAAACTTGCATGAGGTATTACTTCGCCATCTCTGTCTATTGGAGGAACCGTGGTGCTACTTTTACCTGTCATATGATTGAATTGTGTACAGAACTGTCTTCAATACAAATATCGTTCTTAGGTAATATTTTATGGGAAATAAAACTGAATACAAGATTAGATCCAACACTCACACACTACCGAGTAACACTAAGATATCGAGACTGGAAGTAAATATCTATAAAACTAAATATATGGTCACACGTAAAAATACATTATATAATGGAAATGGACAGCTAGTGACAAATGAGGGAAATTTTTGAGGAAATGGCTGAATTCAAATACCTAGGAACAATAATCACAAACAGGAATGAGATGCACAAGGAAATTAAACATAGGCTCAATTCTGAAAATGCGTGTTATTATGCATTTGCAGAGACTCTTGACTTCCCTACTCCTTTCAAAAAACGTTAAACTGAAAATATATAAAACTATTATTCTACCAGTTATATTATCCATATAAACATGAACTCTTACTTTGAGGGAGGAAAGGAGATTACGAGTATTTGAGAATAAAGTTCTTAGGAAAAATTTTGGACCAAAGAGAGATGAACAGACAGGTGAATGGAGAAGGCTTGCATAACAGTGAATTGCATGGTCTTTATAGGAAGTCAGATATAATGAGAACAGTTAAGTCTCGTAGACTGCTATCGGCAGGACATGTGGCACGAATGGGGAATGAAAGACGTGCATGGAAGCTTTTTGCAGGAAAATCAGAGGGAAAACGCCCAGTTGGTAGACCAAGAATGAGGTGGGAGAATAACATTAACTATGATATGAGGGAAGTAGATTATACAGGGGATGATTGGAAAACATTGGCTCAGGATAGGGATGTATGGAGAGCTTATGTCCTCGCGGCCATGAACCTACGGGCTCGATAGTGCCAGTGAGTTAGTTAGTTATAAGATTAGATGGTACCAATTATGAGAAACTTCCAGTTCTTATTTATTTAAGACAAACTAATTATAGGCCTATATGAACCTACCTAATCAGGCACTTGCGCCTTTTCCATGATGTCGATAGATAGGGCCTGTCCTTTAATTACAATTTCATTACAAGCAGAATTTATGCTCCATACTAACTCACTTGTAAATTCTGCTGTTATTTTCACCACATTCTTAATGGCTAATGTAGGATTTTTTTTTTACTGAACTGGTTGAAAACGTTGAAATAATTGGTTAATCTCCGCTTTTCAAATAATTTCCTTTGTATTGTCTTATTATTATACAAAAGCAGTAATTTTTTTAACAACTGAAATTCCAGCTTATGCTGAATTGCACATGCGTAAGAATAAATCACAGCTTATTCAATATATTAAAATTGTAATTATATATTTTAAGATTTTCCTATATAACTTACGTAGACATGTTCTAGAAAATACATATTTTTTTATTTTCTCTAATTCGAGTGTTAGAGAGCGAACGACATTTTCTTACACGCTCAAAGGTGTAATCGTTATTCCACCAATGAAAATGCAATCATACTCCTGGTCTATTTACATTACAACTGGAATTCAACTCAAAAGAGGCATAATAAATATATAGGTATACATCATGATGTATACAATCCAAATATATGCTAATCTCCTGAAGAAAAAATATTAATAACTGTACTTACTTATTTACTTACTGACACCGTAAAACCAAGAGATTCATATGCCCTCCATACGTCCCTATCCTGAGCTAATATTTATCAATCTTTCTGAGTACAATTTTCCTCCCTCAAATCGTGGTTAATGTTATTCTCCCATCTTATTCTTGGCCTACCTATGGGATACTCTGCCTTTGATTTCAATAAAAAAGTTTATATAGCCTTCTTTCATCCCTCCATGGTATATTTACCTTGTCATGTTGGAGTGGCATGCATGCTGAAAGATCCCGAGAGCTATGCCGGCGGTAGCTTTGCTGCTAAAAGGTTTACCCATGTCAGATAAGCCAGACGAAAAAGTAGCTTGGTCGAACGAGTGACTATCTATAACGCAAAAGTACATCCGTCAAGAAACGCGGTCATGGGTTCCACTTTATTTCATTTTATATTCTTATTTAATTTATTTTAAACATGAATTGTGAATTTAAGATAATTTTTTTTTCTGAAAAAGTAAAACCTTGTTATATGGCAATTGTTGCCACAAAATATTAAGGCATAACTCATTAGACATTAAAACGAGAAAAAGAAGTACAACTTAAATAACTTGCAGAAATACCGTATTCACAACAAAGTACCTGAATAAACAAAATAAAACTCCAGCAATATGCTATTAGTTAATATGATGGTAGACCCTACATAAATGCAGACTATATCACGTGATTCATCAGTAAGTGGCGTTTTAATTGTAAATAAAACTGTCCAATGCTTTGGTTTCTGAAGTTCTAGGCCATTTATGTAAAAGTGGAAAGAAACTTTTTATACAAATATTTTGAATAGCACGTTCAAACTGCAGTCAATATTAAGGAAAACCAGAACCATATTATGCAGTATCCTATATCTTCCAACATTTCTAAAGCAACACATGCCCAAGGAATAAGAGCAGCATAATTGAGAAAGATCTCACACTATCAGTTTATCAAAGATTCTAAAGAAGCTATAAACTTATGGGAAGATAGAAAACTAGGGCGTCCCATATTTGACGTAATCATCCAGTGAGAATGGAACAGGCCAACAAGTGGTCTAAATCCTTGACAGCTAGATAATGATAATGATGATGATAATTAGAAGGAGCATTCTGGTTCCCGAACACATTTGGAAAGTTATCGGTTACGATTGCCTGGAAGGCTGAACTTCGAACTCTGACGTTGGAAGCTTGCTTCGCGGAGCAATAAAAGGTATAATTCGGTACATATTATTAATGGAACATAACTAGCATGTGGGAGTCTGTTACTAAATTACCAGAATTCTACTACGCGTACACATTTTGCAGTAGTATCTACATGTACATATTTCTTAAGTCAGAGGTACATTAGGAAGAACTACCCGATAAGATGTTCGTTCGGGCACTGAAATGTTCTCTCTGGTGATGATGATGAAAAATGAACTGGGAGGATAAAATTAACATTTATCATACGGTATATTCTTTGTTACTAGGACTCTTGTTGTCCTAATTCTCAAAAAATATATAAAAAATGTATTCTTCCAGCTATATTGTATGGATACGAAACATGAACTCTTAGTTTAAAGGAGAAGAAAAGTTATGAGTATTTGGGAATAAACTTCTTAGGAAATCTTTTGGACCAAAGAGAGTTGAACAGACAGGCGAATGGAAAAGACTACATAACAGTGAGCCACATTGTCTTTATAAGAAACCAGATATAATAAGAACAGTTAAGTCTCGTAGACTGCGATGGGCAGGACATGTGGCATCGAATGGGAAATGAAAGATGTGCATGGAAGCTTCTTGTAGGAAAACCAGAAGGAAAACTCCCAGTTGTAGACCAAACATGAGGTCAGAGTGTATCTTTAACCATGATTTGAGAGAAGTAGAGTATACAGAGGGTGATTGGAAAACATTAGCTCAGGATTAGGATGTATGAAGAGCTTATGTCCGCGTGGCCATGAACCTATGGGTTCGAAGTGCCAGTGAGTGAGTTAGTTAATATTCTTTGTTGCGCAAAGAAATATAATTGAAAAAAAAAATAGGCCCTAATATTCCCTGCCAAATATCCTCTCTCTCTCTCTCTCTCTCTCTCTCTCTCTCTCTCTCTCTCTCTCTCTCTCTCTCTCTATCTCTATCTCTATCTCTATCTCTATCTCTATCTCTATCTCTATCTCTATCTCTATCTCTATCTCTCTCTCTCTCTCTCTCTCTCTTTCTCTTAATCTCTCTCTCCCCTTTTTCTTCTACTTCTCCTTATCTCCCTCTCTTTTTCTTTATGTAGGATAAATATAAGATCATTTCCTTATACTTTTTTTTAATGTAAAATCCCCACGTTCCTAATCTTTTGTCGAAAATTCTTGGATGAAGAGGGAAAAGGATTGAAAAGGTTGTGGAAAGGGGGGGAAAAAAGAAGGGGAAAAGAAGCCGAAATTGATAATCCAGTGGCAGCTCTGGATGTGTGTGGACACTTCTCCCTCGGTGTAATTACCGCGAGGTCAGCGTCATCAGTATCTTGAGGCACATCTCTATATTTACTTTCACCCTCTGTGATTCAGTAATGAAAGTTTTCCATCAGATATTCCTAAGGCAACGATGACTCAATGCCAGTGCCACTGCCTTCTCATTATTAATCACAGCTTGTTTCCTTTGATTTCAGTTCCTATTCTCACACTTTTCATTTCCTCAAAGAAAACTTATGGAAATTCTTGTACTTTATATGCTTCATAACTTTAATTTACTCTTCTACAATTTTTTATTGATCAAGTCGTTTTGGGATTTCCAAATGTATTATTTTATTTTAGTTTTATTTATAGGCAGTTTTTTTTTCAAAAAGAGCATTGAATTATAACTCAATGAACAGAAGGAGAAGAGGAGGACTTGAAAAACAATGAAGAGAAGGAATTAGAATGACTATGCTCGACAGAGTAATTGAAGAAGATGAATGCAATGGTCGAAAGACATGGGAATTTCTAATTTATTATTTTAATTTTGTATAGGCTGTTTTCCAAAAGGAGTTACGATTTATAATCCAGTGAACAGAAATAGAAGAGTAACCTTCAAAGCAACGAGAGAAAGAATTAGAATGTCAATGCTCGACAGGGCTTTTTGGAGAAGATGAGTGGAATACTGAAAAACATGGGAGTCCCTATTTTATTATTTATTTTTATTTATAGGCGGCTTTCCAAATGTGTATATAATTATAATCCAGGAAACAAAGAGACGAAGAAGACCCGAAAATCAATGGAGAGAAGGAATAAAAATGGCTATGCTCGACAGGGCAATTTAAAAGATATGAATGGAATGACGTAAATATATGGGAATTCCTAATTTATTATTTTTATTTGTAGGCGGTTTCCCAAAAGAGCATTGAGTTTTAATCCAGGGGAACAGAAGGAGAAGAAGAAGGCCTGCAAATCAGTGGAGAGAAGGAATTAGAATGCCTTTGCTCGTCAGGGCAACTGAAGAAGATGAATGGAACGGCAGAGAGACATGGAAATTCAAAATTTATTATTTTTATATTTAGGTAGTTTTCCAAAAAATATCACTGAATTATAATCAAATAAATAGAAAAAGAATAGGAACCTATAAAGCAGAGAAGAGAAGGAATTAGATTGGATATGCTCAACAGGGTAATTGGAGAAGATGAATGGAATGATAGAGAGGCATGACGATCGATATGTTGGATGCGGTAAACCCTCGCTTGTTATATATATTTTAAAGATTTTTTAACTTCTAAGCTCTTATTGAGTCTGTGTGGCAGTGCCCTTATTTTAATTTCACTGCTGTGAAAAAGATTATCATTAAATGAATCCTGATAATAAAAGCCCAACCAACTCGCTTCTACTTAATAATATGTATGTAATTACTGAACACTGAGGCATACTGTGTGCAGTGATTTTATATTCAAATAAAGAATTCATTATCGGCATGAATTTATTTATTAGCTTTAGGTAATTTGAGTCTGTTCATATGAGATCTCTTGAAGTGGTTGTTCAGTTCATCTTAATTTTGATCTTCTCTTATCTCGACGTCCTTTAGGTTTATTCTGCAATGCTAATTTAGAAAAGCGGTGTGGTTCGATTCTTTGCAATTGATGTAAGCAATTGCTTTGACTATTTAACTCATGCCCCAAATGGAAGTCAATGATCAATCACGTTTCAATGAATTTTGTTATACAATCAATCACAGTCGTGTTTCACCTCGATAATTATCGAATTTTGATTACCAAAATAAAGAAAGCTCCTTCTTTTTAATATTCTGAACAGGTCAGAGCATTGTTTTGCAGTGACTGAGTCTCTAACAAATACGTTGAATATAGCAAATAATGAACATATTCCTTCGATCTACACATTTGATAATTGTGTGTTCAATAATTGTGTTTTTAAATACTGATTTTACTGAGTTGTTTCCGAAAAAATTGAATTAATAACCTATAATATGCGTTATAATGTACATTCTGATGTGTTTCATTTTTTTTGTCCCACTAGGGTGCATTCTTACAATATTGCGAACCTATTTGGCAATAAATAGTGTGATCAAGTTACAGTGTTGAACAAATGAAACATAACCAAACATTTCTCATTTGTTTTCAAACATCGCCGTTTACATTAAATATAGAAGTATATTAAAATACTGAACTATATTTAAATAATAATTTGCGAGTAAATAGCTTAATTTTATTTGTTAAACCATAACAAATGTCACTCTTGATTTCCAAATCCTCTAGATAATTTCGAAATCACTTGAGGCATTACTTATGATAATTCTGAATTTCTTCAACTATATTTTAAAATTTTCATTTATATTGTAGTCTATATATGTGTTTCATTGCTTGTCCATTTCTGTCAAAACTAAGACTGGTCGTAAAATTCTCATCTGTGCCGCTTGAAATTATGATTTTATTTTAGAATTATTATCCAATTGGGACCGGTGTCCACCCAGAATCTTCAGGCATTTGGGTAGCTGCAATAAATAGCGACTCCAGGTTGAGAAAACCAGCTATAACGGTTCTGGGACCCGACATGCTGACCATATATCACCTCTATACTGACTTGATTATCGTCTACCTCTGTGATGAATACATTTGGATGTGAGGCCAGCTTTCGGCTGGTACGCCAAGGACCTTCTAGGCCTGTCGCGCCTGGAGTTTAGTTTAGTATCCAATGTTCGCTGCTGTATTCCAGGCTTCATTTTATAGTTGCATTGTGTAACCTGAATTTGGTTGCGATTTTTGTTTACCAAAATTTATTTTTATGATTGCATTTAAATAAATAATTAATTTTTTTAAAAATTAACATAATTTGTAGGCAATAATACTTTCTTATTATTATTATTATTATTATTATTATTATTCTTAATTTGTAGGATTTTCATCATGTTTATTTCCCAAATCACTCCTCGGAGGAAGATGTATTGGATGTGCAGTCACTGATTATCCATTTCTTGGCTGGGCTTCTTCTTGTTCTTCTCCCGTCCATTGGTCTATCTTCTTTAGCTCTTTCTTTCTATATGATCTTTCCAATATTCTCTTCTGTCTATAATAAATTTGGTTATGTCTTCAATATGACATTTGTCTCTAATTTCTGTATTGTATATCCTATCAAATAATGCTTTCCCCTGAATAGTTCTTAAGATCTTCATTTCACACGTGCTTATTATTTGTTTAGTTTTTGTTCTATGAGCCCTAGTTTCTGCTCCATATGGGATAACCGGTCTAACTATAGTTTTGTATATATATGAATTTTCCTTACTATTGACAAAAGTTTGTTGCGCCAAATTAAACCTTTCATATATCCTGATATATCTGCTGCTTTACCGGCTTGTACCATGTTCTTGAAATATGTCACTTATTATGTGGATAAATTTTAAAAATAAGTCATACATAAAAGGGCTAACAGCAAGATGGTTATGCTACTTGTAGGTCTAAAGGATATGAAAATTCCTGAAGTTATTATTATTGTTATTATTATTATTATTATTATTATTTATTATTATTATTATTATTATTATTATTATTATTATTATTATTATTATTATTATATATCACAGGGAAGGAAAAAGAAGGGTAGACCAAATATTACGTGGATTCAGAGAATTAATGAAACTAAGAGGGAATGTGAAATAGAAGAATATATATGGATGAACAGACAAGAATGGAAAAATGTGTTGAAACAAATGTGTAGTTAACTGTGAACATGGGTACCGGAAAAATGTATATTCATTGTAAAAGCCGGAATAATAATAATAAAAAAAATATTATTATTATTTTTTTATTATTATTATTAATCCAAGCAGCCGAGATGAAGTTTTTAAGAAGAGTATAAGGCTGCACTAGAATGGACCAGATAAGAAACGAGGATATCCGTGAAGAACTGCAGATCTACTCCATAAAAGAAAAGATATTTAACAACAAGATACAGTGGAAATAACATGTAGAAAGAATGGAAGAAAGTAGATTACCAAATAAAATCTTCCATTATTTCCCAAGAGGAAGAAGAGATGTCGGACGTCCTCGGAAGAGATGGTCTTAGATCTATTAGTGAAGACGGAACAGGCAACTCTTGCCTAAACCAAGAAGTGAAGAAAAAGATTATTATTATTATATTATTATTATTATTATTATTAGTAGTAGTATTATTATTATATATTGTTAATTTCTATACACTTTAATATTTAAGATCATATCGCATCTAGAGGTTTTAGTCGCTTTTAGTAGCTTGTGGATTTCTTTTTGTTGAATTTGTGAGATATTTTTGTAGAGCATTACATATTTAATTTTAGTTATAATATGAAATGGTGATTAATGTGAAATGAATAAATGACTAAGTAAGTCAGTGGCTCTATTGATCCCGTAGTAGACATAAGCTCTCCATATATCCATATCTTGTACTACTGTTTTCCAATCATCCCAAATCCACCCATCCATCCATAGTAATTCTGCCCGAGGGCAGATCTTTCACTGCAATCATAGCATGAAAATGCAACTTTACTAGGGAATTATATGTGTGGTAGCTTCCCGTTGCTTTCCACACCGGTCAAGGATGTTGCTGATAATGATAAGGGTGATGATGATGCCGGGATGATTTTCGGGGACCATAGGGCCCTGAGCTTCCTTACATTTGTCTTACAGGTGAGGAAAAACCCTCATCCAGGAGTCTGTCCCGACCGAGATTCGAACCCGTGCCCGCTGCGTGACAAGACAGCACGCTACCTCGAGACCACAGTGGTGAACATTCGTCCCAAATCTTCTTCCCTCAAACCGTAATTAATATAATACTCCCAACTCATTCTTCGCTTGCGAATCGGGCGCTTTCCCTCTGGTTTTCTTACAAATAGTTTCCATACCCCACTTTATTTCCTCATTTGTGCTACATCTCCTGCCCATCGCAGTTTACGAAACTTAACTGTTTTTATATCTGGTTTCCTACAAAGATCATGTAGCTCACTTTCCATTTCCCCCGTCTGTTCATCTCTCTTTGGTACAATTTTTTTCAAACAACTTTATTTTCGTAATCTATTCTCCTACCTTAAGTAAAAGCCCATGTTTCGAATCCATGTAATATAAATGGGAGAATATCAGTTTTATGTATTTTCAGTTGAACTTTTTTTTTAGAGAAGTTCGGATAAGAGTCCCTGTAATGCATCTGTATATTACGATGCGAGGTTGGGAAGTGGTTTTTACCGAATTGAGGAAAAATGTTTAAAACCCCAGCAATAGCGAGGTTTTTAATTTCCGAGATTCTGTAAAACATTTCACAAACGTGCGTTGTACATTACTTTTTGCGCGATGGTGTTTTCAAGATAATAAATAATAGTAAAATAACATCATCCTTGTTGGAAATATTTGTGTTCATTATAAACAATTGACTGACGTTAACAGTGTGGGCAATGTTTATTAGTTGAAATAACAGGAGGCCTTGAGAACAATTATTGATAACATGGCCGCAAGTTCGTAATTATTGTTTTATATTGTTTCAAATAAAGTTCAGTTCATTTAAAATGCAGTGATTTGCTTCATATTATTTATATTAACACTAACTTTAGGATATTTTCTGTATATACATTGTACGTAGTATACATAGAGGGCAGTGGTTTTACTTCCCGCACGTGGGTGTAAATGTAATATTACAGTATAGTTATTTAGGTTGGCAACCCCGAAATGTAGGAAGTTGAACTTTCAATAATGGTCGCCTTTGCTGGTAAGTACGACAAAACGCACTATAGCGCAAAACAATAACATGCAATTCCATAAATTGAGCCTATATTAATTTTTTTTCTGCACCTAATTCGTACTTTAATTATTGTTCCTATGTATTTAAATTCGGTCACCTCTTTATAAATTCCACTGCTACATTAAAATATTTCATGTTTTTTATCGTTGGTGGTATTTAAATTATCTTAAAGAAATAAGATAATGGTATGATAGTCTAACGAGACAGCTTATTAAAGTCTGATGCACGGAAAATTCTTATCTTTTGTGTTAAAGCTGAAGTTCTTTTAAACATGCGATGTCGCTAACTGCCTGTTATGCTGATGGATTTATGGATCTTTTCCTTGTGATTCGGCAAGTTTAACAAATTGTACTACAATTACTAGTTTAGCAGCTGTCTTCTTCATTTGATAAATTTCATTTTAATAGTTGAACATCTGTTACGTATTCCTCTTTCCAATGCAAAATGTATCCTCCTCCCGCATTATAATTTAGACGAATTAATTTTAACATTTTAAATGTTATCGTATTTCTTTTCTCTTTTACAGGCGCTTAACGACTAATGTTATATGTATAAAACTTTAATTTAAAAACACTTCGATCATATTGAATTTAGAATCTTTGTGTACAGCCATTAGGGTGGTATCTTTATTTTTTACTTTTCGTAATTCATTCCGCACACTTTATCCCTCCCTATTGGTAGTAAGAAGTAACTTGAAGTCAATTTTGTTGAAATTTAAGATGAGCTAGAACAAGGGCGTCATGTTGTTATGTAATGGTAATGATTTATGAAGTTAACTATCAGGGTTTTGAAATTTCAGATGCCCAATTTCAAGACTGAATCGCTACCATCTAACCAAGGACTATTAATATGTGCTCATTAGGTGTGAAAAGGCGCTCCGCCCTTCCTTATTCAATCCGCTCCTATTATTCAACCCTACATCGGATAATAATAATAATAATAATAATAATAATAATAATAATAATAATAATAATAATAATAATAATAATAGTAATAATAATAATAATAATAATCTGGCTAAAGCTTAATGTAACATGTAGGCCTAATATATTATTGGAATTAAAATATTTACTTTTTCATTCATAAGTTACTAGCTAATACCCGGCGTGCGCTGCTATGCCTAAACAAATGAAAATTAATGTGTTTTTTTATGTTTAGTTGAATAAGTAAATGGAAAAATTTATATCGCAATTACGTATCGTATTTTTAGATACCAGTACCCCGTGCTGTTTACCCAGCGTTGTCCGGGAATCTACTCATCCCGATCTTCTCGGCATAAATGAGCTGAGAGACTTTATGTACTTGGTGTGATTAGTTGAATAAGTAAAATGAAAAATAATTATAAATATATCGTAATTATTTTAAGATTCCCCGTGCTGATTACCCGCTGTTGCCCGTGAATCTACTTATCTCGATCTTCTTGTTATAAATGAGGTAAAAGACAAAACTCGTTATTATGAGTTTTCCGTAAAAAAATACCAGTCATGCGCTTGCTATGCTTGCACAGGAATCTACGTACTTGTTTCGAACTTCTTGGCATCAATAAAAGACAAATATGGTTATTCTGAGTTATCCGTAAGGGATAAACATATGCAGTCGCGGACTTTTTTGTAGAGCTTCTTGAGATATTCAATCCTGTGTACATCAATTTTGTATATTTATTATGGTTTAGGCAGCGTAAGCTATTTAAAAGTCCAAAGATCTACTTTTTTCATGTTTTCCACTACAAAGTCGATTTCTAAGGGTGTAGGAGTTGAGTATCACGACTCTCTTATAGCATATGTTTATCCCGGGAATCTCCTAAACATTTTGAAAAATCCCCATCACAATTGGATCAACTGTATGGCCGCGCATAAAGTACGAACAAACAAACAAACCAACAAACAAACATTCATTTTTATATATTAGATTTTGTCTCAGAATTAATATCAGTGATTATAATTTATTTAATTTCATTTACATCACATCTGAAATATTTATGTATGTGCTATGTTATTTATATTTCTATTTTTGATGGTATTCCTGCTTTTGTAAAATTTAATTGATTTTAAGTTTCAACAATGTTTACTTCATAATTAATAATAAAAATAATTTATAATAGTTTATAATAAAAAATATTTTGTTAATATGATCTGCACCAGTATTTTATCGCTGGATTTTCCGAATATAAATTCTAAACGCTATAGCCAGAGCTAGTTCATACTAAATCAACTAATGTATTTTATGTGTGTTTTCAAACTACAGAGTGATTCAGAAATATGGCTATACGTTTGATCGCATTTTGTGACGAAAATATCATTATTAAAGGAAATATGATATCATTGGAAAGAGGATCCTTCAAATTACAATACAACAAAACAAATCACTGCTCACGTGCAGCTTGGTGGGTCGATTTTTGTGGGCTAGTGCCGAACGCCTCCACAATTCTCTTCGTTGTTTCTGCATTCGTGCTAATGCGAGGCCTTCCAGGAGGTTTGATTTTCTGCATTCTTCCCGTTTCCAGCAGTCGTTTTCTCCACTTCCCCACAGTCGATGGCTGCAATGCTACGTTAAACTCACGTCTTGCCCGTCTTGCGGCCTCATGATCATTAGCATACACTTTTGTCCATGCAGTAATTGTAATTTGCTGTTGCATATTCAACGCCATTTTGACTAATGACGTAAGTTCTACATTCTTTTGTTTTATTCCATTGTTGTAATTTGAATAATTGTCTTTCCAACGGTAATTTCATATTTCCTGTAATGGTAATATTTTAATCACACAACGCGATCAAACGTATAGCTATATTTATGATTCACCCCGTATGCCATATTTTTTTCAGTCAGTATAAATAGACCTGGGAAAATCTGAGAATAAAATGTTTCTGTAAATATAAGCCTACAATTTTAGACAAAGTGCATTAGAAAATGTTTGATTGTCTGCTTGGAATGCTTATCCCCAAACATCATCTGGTGATCAAAATCTTCCATATTACATTCCCCTTGATTAATATGAATGTATGAATGGATGTGTCTTGTCCAAGATGTTCGTATTATCTCGGAGGTGACCTTAGCATTGATCTGATCTCTCATCCAGGGGGGCCCTCCATGTCCATGTGTGATAAAAAAAGTGTATATGTATGATCCTATTCAATTTTGTACTAGAACACGCCTTCAGATATTTAGAAGACGAAGAAGGCCTACAACACAATGGACTTAATAAGCTGTCGGTTTATGCTGATGATCAACTTTTATAAGATTCATGATGTATTCCGTTGAGGTATTATTCAAAATTAATATAAAATTATGGAATATTAATTATGCTGATGATGTAGTATTATTAGGCGATACGGAGGAGACATTAAGAATCAATACTCACACTCTATTGAGTACCAAAAATAAATTGGGACTGGAAATAAGCATCAATAAAACTAAATGTATGTTCATGCTAGAAATTCATGGAAGAAGACAGTAAATGACAAATGAGGGAAATTTTGAAAAAGTTTCTGAATTCAAATACCTATGAAGAATAAATATAAATAGGATGAGATGCACAAATAAATTCAACATAGGTTCAATTCTGGAAGTGCATATTATTATGCATTACAGGGACTCTTGTCCCAACATTTTTCAAATAACGTAAACTGAAAATATATAAAACTGTTATTCTCCCAGTTATATTATATTATATGCATGTGAGACATGGACTCACATTCTAAGGGAGGGGAAATTATTACGAGTGTTTGAGAATAAAGTTCTTATGAAATTAAAGAAGAAGGAAGAAAACAAACAAGAAATTTATAAAATAAAATTGCTAGAAGAAGATTCGATACAATATTTCTACAAAAGAAGGCTAAGAGATTATAAAAATGCGGAGGAGCAAAAAAAAGGAAATTGAAGTAGAATTTTACACCAGATAGAATTGTACGCATAGCAAGATATAAGTTACCCTATCTTCTCATTTATAAATTATTATTCTTTCTTCCATCTCCATTTTCCCAAAAAAAAAGGTAAGTTCAAAAATAATAAACTGAAAATGATAACAAATCTATTCTCAGAGAATGGGAGAAGGACACCTGAAGGCCAAAAAAAAAAAAGAGATGGAGGGACTCTTAATTCTGGATGGCACTGGTCATGGACCTAAAACAAAGAGCAGAAGAATTTTTTAAAGTTAGAATGTTGATTTTAACTCACAGTGATGCTCTGTTAGGAAGGACTATTGAATTGACTGCTAATGCTGCTGTTTTCTGGTTCATCAGCAGTTACTGCAAAACCGCAGGTATCCATAATGAAAATGATGTTCGCACGAAGGGATAGCCTTTTCATTGAGCTTAAAAGCCAAACAACATATTTTGAATTCCATATTACCCCTACTATTTTTATATGCGACATTAATTTTTGATTATATGTCGACTGCAAAACGTAATAATGCGTTTTGTCTGATGTATTTTGTCCCTCCCCAATTTTTCAATCCATTAAAAAATTACTCTGCCAGAGGGGAGCGTGGTTTTCATTGTTTGCTGGTACAAAACTAATTTTCACTAATATGACCAATTATGAAAACACAATCTTGCTATGGTGAATGCATAACTCGGTTAAACACACGTTTATCTAGTAACATGGGCATTCAATTCATGCTCTCGTGGGTTTCACTAGTTCTAAGTGACTAATTTACAGTTACAACATTTCATAAACTCTTCGAACTGTAACTTTTCGTTTTACTGCTATTCTTGCCTGATTAAAGATTTTTTTTTCACAATAGTACTTACAGGAATGGCGACCATGATTCATAGTTCAATTTCCTAAATTTCGGGGTTGCCAACCTATAAGTAACTAAATAACTATACTGTAATATTACAAATTACCTACCTATGGCAGGAAGTAAAATCACTGTCCTTTATGTATACTACGTGCAATGTATATACAAAAATATATTCAAAACATAGTGTTAATGTACATTATACGAAACAAATGACTGCATTTTAAATGAACTGAGCTTTATCCATCCATCCATAGTAATTCTGCCCGAGGGCAGGTCTTTCACTGCAATCATAGTATTCTCATGCTATGCTTTGTAGCTTTACTAGGGAATTGTAGGTGTGGTAGTTTCCCGTTGCTTTCCACACCGGTGAAGGAGGATGATGATGATAATATTGATAAGGAGGATGATGATGATAAGGATGATGATGATGATGATAAGGATGATGATGATGATTATGATGATGATAAGGAGGATGATGATGATGATGATGATGATGACCATATGATTTCGTACCGTTTGGGCCTTTAAGTTTTCCTGACATTTGTCTTACAGGTGAGGAAAAACCCCGAGAAAAACCTCACCCAGAAAAACTGCCCCGACCGGGGATCGAACCCGGGCCCGCTGTGTGACAAGGCAGCACTCTGCCTCGAGACCAAAGCGGTGGACTGAAACAATATAAAACAATAAATTCGTACTTGCCGCCATTTTAACCCTGATTGGTGTCACGGCCTGCTGTAGTCTATATATATTGGTCAGATTCCTAACATCAGTCAGTTGTTTATAATGAACGTATATATTTCCAACAAATATGTTATTATTTTACTATTATTTATTATTTTGAAAACACCGCCATGCAAAAAGATAATGTACAACATACGTTTATGAAGCGTTTTTACACAATCTCGGAAATTAAAATCCTCGCTATCGCTCGGTTTTTAATCATTCCCTCCCTTCTGTAAACACCAATTCTTAACCTTGCATTGTAATATACTGTTATATAACTTGGTTTTTTTTAGCATAACTTTTTTTTCCATAGGACGGGGAGTTGGCACATCGTTATAACCCCCAAGCTGAAGGACCAGGTGATTTTTGTTCAGGCTTTTTTTCTTCATCTAGCCTTTGACGAACCAATGTTTCCTTACTAGGCAGGAATGCAGCATCCTGGCAAGGAGCGTTTTTTTTAGGAGGTGTTACTATCCATTCTTCCTGGTTTGTGACAGGCAGACCCTAGTTCTGAAAATTGAGTTTAGTTTGGAAGAGTATAATTTACAATAGGTTCAAGGAAAACTACAATATGTAGAGAAATTCCTGATAAATAATAATAAGAAGAATATAACTTACAAGATCACACATTCAAATTGAGTCCACCACTGGGATTTAGTTTGTAACTAAAATTGAGAGATTGTTTCACGCTAATCATTATATTCCCAACTCCCAATTAATTCAATTGAAATTATATCCCTGAAAATAATAATTTAATTTATAAAAAAATATTTAAACAAAATCTAATATATATATATATAAAACCGGTGCATGTCGTGGCCTAGTGGTTAAAACAAGTCACAGGGACGAGAGTTCAAGTCCTGGTGGGTCATGATTTTTAAACCGAACCAATCTTTTGGCGGCAAAATAGCCCTGGGATACACTCAGCCTCTAACGGATAAGAGTATGGGACGCTTGTTCTGGGGGTAAAGGGGCCGACACGCATGGCTGACAAGTTGGCTGAATTGTCCAGAAAACGTGGAATCCTTAACCTTCTACTAACGCAAGAACATCCTAAGGCCTGTAGTGGTATCACTTTACCTTTATATATATATATATATATATATCCATCCACAGTAATTCTGCCCGAAGGCAGGTCCTTCACTGCAATCATAGCATTTTCATGCTATGCTTGCAGCTCTACTAGGGAATTGTGTAGGTGTGGTAGCTGCCCGTTGCTTTCCACACCGGTGAAGGATGATAATGGTAAGGATGATAATGATAAGGATGATGGCCATATGATTTCGGGGACCGTTTGGGCCTTAACATTTGTCTTACAGGTGAGAAAAAAAACCGATAAAAACCTCACCCAGAAAAACTGTCCCGACCGGGGATCGAACCCGGGCCCACTGCGTGACAAGGCAGCACGCTACCTCGAGACTACAGCGGTGGACTATATATATATATATATATATATATTCATGTCAGTCGGCCTTATCCCATCGGAACTGTCTTACTGCATATTATTTATTTATTCTCGTCAAATAAGAATTGGTGTTTTTTCTTCTAAAAATCTGTATATCCATAATACCATTAATTAGGACACATTCCAAATCTTCTATTTAAATAAAAGTTCCTATTCATTAGGAAGTATGCCAAAGGAAAATGGAGAGGAAAATCTTAGGCATAACTCTGAAGGACAGAATCTCGAATACAACACTTCAAGCGATATCCTCAACAACTGATCCCGCACAACAAGTCATCAGGAAAAAAATGGAAGTGGGGAGGCCACGTCGCAAGAATACAGGACGACAGGTGGACAATAAAAACAACCATGTGGGACCCGTACACAGGCAGGAGACAGCGCGGAAGACCAAGACGACGATGGGCTGACATCTTCAAAGAACGAGCAGGGGCGCAATGGTCCAGAGTCGGCAGATGCAGGAAAAGCTGGAGAACGATGGAGAGCCAACTGTGTATTAACTAATCACAGAACAGACAGTGTATACAAACCAAGTGCTACATCCAAGACAACTTCTCACCACGGAGTAGCTCACCGGGTGACACTCTCAAATAGAGCTTAATCTCTGTACAGGGAGGCCTTTGCCCTGAAGGACATATCAGGCTTTATTTATTATTCATTAGAAGGAAAATTTGGAGATTGTATTCTACCATACCACCTACATAAATTCAAGTAAAATAACGTAATAACACAAATTTATTTTTACAATATGTGAATAATTACCCGAGAGATATACTTATATATATATATATATATATATATATATATATATGTTGATTTTTTTTTAAAAATGTGAGAAATGCATAGAAAATGAAGTGATAAGTAGATCTCAAAGTAACCTAAAATCACCATATTTGCAATGCAAAATATGTATTAATCATTGCTCAAACAGTGTTCCCAACTTAACACAAGAACTCACTAACAAACAAGTGAAAGCTAAACTAATATGCTATACTAACTCACCCATTTTCTCACCCTAATTTGCTCATTATTGTAGATGGACGTCTGTAATAGAATCTCCTTATATGTGAATAAACACGTTACCAATTGACTTTAGCTGGAACGTGTTTTATCACATTGGCCAACATGACGCTCTTATTTTCACAGCAGTCTCTTATTTTCTGATCGAATATTCGTAGGTGGGACGGTGGCATATAATAACTAGAGCTGAAAAAAAAGTATCGTTATCAGGATAGTAACTAATTTATATACACATTGTTTGCAAAATGCTTGTCTTTGTCCAGCGTCTCCACTGCCTGCTCGGAGCGGAGAATGTGTATGTTCGACTCTCCTCAGTAATAGACATGTTTACGTGACGTGTGGTTGTATCAGAATGCCGAAACAAAAATTGTGTAAAGATGAGTCCATTCCTACACAAAGCGGACTGTACTAGAAGTATGTCCCAAGTAGCGCGTGTCAACGTGAAGTTTGTAAACATAGCGGTCTAAGTATGATGCAGCTAGCCTGTAACCAATGTTTTTTTTTTTCCAGCCCTAATAATAAGTAAGTAAGTAAGTCACTGGCATTATCGAACCCATAGTTTCATGGCCGCGCGGACATAAGCACTCCATACATCCCTGTCCTGTGCTAATATTTTCCAATTATCCCCTGTCTAATCGTCTTTCTTCAAGTCATGGTTAATATTAATCTCTCACCTCATTATTTGTCTGCTAACTGGACATTTTCCCTCTGGTTTTCCTACAAGCCGTTTCCTTGCTCCTCTTTATTTCCCCATTCGTGCCACATGTTCTGCCCATCGCGATCTATGAGACTTAACTGTTCTTATCATATCTGGCTTCTAGCTCACTGTTATTCAGTCTTCTCCATCCACCTGTCTGTTCATCTCTCTTTGGTCCAAAATTTTTCCTAAAAATTTTATTCCCATATACTGTACTCGTATCATTTTCTCCTCGTTTAAAGTAAGTGTCCACGTTTCGCATCCATATAATAACAGTTTCAGGCCTTTATATTTTCAGTTTAACGTTTTTAGAGAGACGTTCGGACGACAAGTGTCCTTGTAATGTATCCATCCATAGTAATTCTGCCCGAAGGCAGATCCTTCACTATCATAATAGCATTTTCATGCTATGCTTGCAGATTTACTAAGAGAATTGTAGGTGTGGTAGCTTCCCGTTAATTTTCACACCAGTGAAGGACAATGATGATGATAATAAGAATGATAATACTGGCAATATGATTTCGGGGACCGTTTGGGCCTTAAAGTTTTCCTGATATTTGTATTAGAGGTGAGGAAAAACCCCGATAAAAACCTCAACCAGAAAAACTGCCCCGGCCAGGGATCGAACCCGGACCCGCTGCGTGACAAGGCAGCACGCTACCTCGAGACCACAGCGGTGGACCTGTAATGTATAATAGCACACATTTGCAGAATTGAGCCTATGTTTAATTTATTAATGCATCTCATTCCTGTCTGTAATTATTGTTCCTAGATATTTGAATTCAGTCATTTCTTCAGTATTTCCCTCATTTTCATTAACTGTCCATTTCTACTATATAATGTATTTCTATGTATGACCATATGTTTAGTTTTATAGATGTTTACTTTTAGTCCCGAATTTTAATTTTACTCAATTCAGTGGCATTTAATAGCCGAAAATTTTAATATTTAATGTTTTAAAATTATTTTTCTATAAAAATTATTATTTTCAATGTATATATATATATATATATATATATATATCCAGTTTATTAAAAACATTAATGTATTAACGCTACCTGGAAAGGCGCTTTTTTTTTTGTGAATCTATAGAGAAGATAATTTTATTTTTTGCGTGATAGTGCGTTTTGTCGTACTTAAAGCAATTGTGACCATGATTGAATATTCAACTTCCTACATTTCGGGGTTGCCAACCTAATTAACTATACTGTAATATTACATATTACAAACCACGTGCGGGAAGCAAAACCACTCTCCTTTATGTATACTATGTACAATGTATAAGATGTTAATTATATATTTTTTTTACCTGGTAAGTCAGTCGTCCTCAACTACGTTATTAAACTTCAAGTTATTCTAATATGGAGGCCTTTCGAAAACAATCTGTCATCTTCTGCGCTTCAACTGGAACTGATGATGTTGTATAGGTTGTATAACGAATTTATGTAAATATCCGTTATACAACCTATACAACATCATTATTTCCAGTTAAAACGCAGAAGATGAAACATTGTTTTCGAAATGCCTCCATATTGGAATAACTTGAAGTTTAATAACTTAGTTGAGGACGACTGACTTACCAGGTAAAAATTATATAATTAACATCTTATTACATAACCTCAACGGTGCTTTAATATGAATTTCAAAAGTACAATGTACATACAAAAAGATATCCAAATGGTAGTGTTAATAGTCATTATACGAAACAAATAATTGCATTTTAAATGAACTGAACTTTATTTGAAACAATATAAAACAATAAATACATACTTTCCGCATTTTATGACTGATTGGTGTTACGGCCTGCTGTAGTCTCAACTAATAAATATTGTCCACGCTGTTAGCGTTAGTCAGCTGTTTATAATGAACGCAAATATTTCCAACAAAGATATTATTTTACAATTATTTATTATTAGTCCGTGGTCTCGAGGTAGCGTGCTGCCTTGTCACGCAGCGGGCCCGGGTTCGATCCCCGGTCGGGGCAGTTTTTCTGAGTGAGGTTTATATCGGGGTTTTTCCTCGCCTGTAAGACAAACGTCAGGAACACTTTAAGGCCTAAACGGTCCCCGAAATCTGCCTTCGGGCAGAATTACTATGGATGGATTTATTATTCTGAAAACACCATCGCGCAAAAAATAATGTACAACACATGTTTGTGAAGCTTTTACAGAATCTCGGAAATTAAAAACCTCGCTATCGTTCGGTTTTAAAACATTTCCTCACTTCTGTAAAAACCTCGCATCGTAATATACTGTTTATAACAATTATTATTTACTACGTATACATCCATATTATTAAAAATATCAATACATGAGTATAAACGCTACCTGGAAGGCGATTTCTTTTGTGAATCTGTAGAGAGGATAATTATATTTTTCACACCTAGTTAAATAAAATGATTGTGGTTTAATAATGATTCTAGGAACTATGCTGGTATAGCGGACTGCAGTGTGGTTGAAACAGATTTTTTAAATGTGCTTTTTAAATACAACGCAATTACCATACTCGGTTCATGTCCGCTCCGAGCGTCCGAAACGTAATGATAAATCCCAATTACAAATATGAGAGCAATACAGTGTTATGAGCTATCTGATTTTCCTCGAATCTGATAGAGAAGTACAAGTGAAGGATGGTTATTATCACACAATAAGTATGCTCACTCTTAATGTGTCTTATAAAGCCACCCACTGCACTATTCGTGCTTCAATTTACGCACCACTGCAGCAGATCACTTTATATAGATGATGTATTATTATTATTGTTATTATTATTATTATTATTATTATTATTATTATTATAATTATTATATTATTATTATCATTATCGTTATCGTCGTTGTCATCGTTGTCGTAGCCATCGTCGCCATCACCATCATCGTCATCACCATCATCTTCATCATAATCTTCGTCTTCATCATCATCTTCATCATAATCTTCGTCTTCATCATCATCTACATCTTCTTCATCTACATCTTCTTCATCTACATCTTCTTCATCTACATCTTCTTCATCTTCATCTTCTTCATCTTCATGTTCATCTTTATCACCATCTTCATCTTCATCATCTTGATCTTGATCTTGATCATCATCATCTTCATCATAATCTTCATCTTCATCATCATCATCATCATCTTCATCTTCATCTTCATCATCTTCATCATCATCATCTTCATCTTCATCATCATCATATTCATCTTCATCATCTTCATCTTCTTCATCATCACCATCATTATAGGAATTAAACCCAGTGGGTACAATTTGTCTCTACACACCCAGTCCCAAGGTTGAGATTTTTTAAATCCCTTACCCGCCGGGAATCATACCCGGGTCGCCGGAGTGGAAGGTAGGGACTCTACCGACTACGCCACAGCGACGGATAGATGATGTATTATAATACTTTGTACAGATACGAGTGTAGGATGAGTGTATGTTTGTGTGTTTGTGAAGTGTGTCCCGCGCTGTAGCCGAGTGGATAAGACAAGATGCCTTGGCGCAGAGCTATGGGACCGGTGCCCACCCAGCATCGTGAGGATTTTGGATAGCTACAATAAGTAATGGCTCCAGGTTGAGATAACGGCTGGTACCCGAAATGCTGACACATCTCATACTTACAATGGCTGAATGATCGTTAACCTCTTTGATGTTGATTGTTATGCCAACGCTAGGACCTAACTGCCATAATAATAACATACTATAAAAAGCGATAAAGGATAGACACATATACATGTGTATTATGTCAGAAAATAAGGAAAAATGATCCACACTGAAAAACATATTAGTTCATACGCATATAATATAAAAAACGCTAGTAAAAAGGCATATCTCTATATCCTGGATCAAAACCATGTCAAAAGATTCCACAATTATTTGGTCAAGAAAGATGACCACATTAGATAAAGATAATGTAAGTTGCGCGATGTGAAAGTAGAACAAAGCTTTCCATTTTGACATAGATGAAGATTTCAACTAGTTCATGAACTTTCCACACCCAAATTTCCCCAATTAGAAACTTAAAATTTATCATATAAATATTCGCGATTTTTTTACCGAAGGCAGAAGGGCGGCGGACCGAACGCGGTCCCCCAGCAGGGGTGGCAGCTACATTGGTAATATGTATCTTTTTATCATTCTCTGGTCATTTTCAGACTTAGAATTAAATAAGGGACCAAATGGTCCAAAGAACTGAGAATAACGAACAAAGTTGAATATTTTAAAAGGATTATTTTCTCTCTCTCTGAATTTTAACACTTTAATATTTTGAATATTTTTGCGTTTGACAATGTGGCGATTTCAGCTGTTTTAAATAACTTGTTTTATATGTTGTTGATCTAATATTTCTTTATGTTTGTTTTTATTTTAATAAATTATGTTAATTATTCGTTTACTGTGTTTTAACATGTTTAAATGTGGAACTCATCCTCCAAAACCAAGGCCAACCGCTCGGGCCAAAGACCACTTAAACAATAGTGGTCTTCACGCTAAATACGGCGTGGCTTAACTGACGCCTCGCGTAATATTGATCGTTTACCTTTGGATGTGAGCAGCCGGCTGGTAGGCCAAGTGCTTTCTAGACTTGTCGCGACTTGGAGTTTGTTTTTTTTTTGTAGTGTCAAGTGTGCTGTGTGAGGGATAATGATGATGAGAAGAGAGAATTTGAAACCCGGTGCCGGCACTTAATCTACTACTGTTGAAAAGCATCAAGGGGCCGCCTAGCTTAACATCTCTACCCGACGGACGAATCGCTATCAACAGTACCATATGCCTACTCAACATACGTACTGTGGAGAGGTATCAGGTGCACAATCTAGCAATTAAAAATTGTACACCACCACCTCTCTTGGCCATGAGATTAAAAGTTTTGCATTGAAATTAAATTAATTTAACATTCAAAATGTTCATCGTTTCCGGGAATCGAACCCATTAGTCAGAAAGCATACATGCTACCACCTGAGGCTGCACTGCGGACTCACTGTTATTATAAATGTCCATTTAAAAATATGATTTGAAGATGGTGTAGTGAACATCTAATATAGAAAAAGTATTATATATGGGTTTGTGATTTCCAAAATTAGTGTATTTTGAGAATCAGATGTTTACCATTATTTTGGATTGGTATAGGAAACCCATTGCTGTAACATCGTCATTCTACTGACCCTAACCCTTTAGGTATTGTGTTATGGGCCATATAATAGACACAGAGTTCCCAGCAATTTTTTAACAGCAAAAGATTTATATATATATATATATATATATATATATATATATATTTCTTCTTTTTTTTGTCCAGTGCCACCAGGTTGTCTTTTATGACTTTTGACATTCACTCCTGGCTTTGTCGGGATTGTAATGCATTTCTTTAGTTGGAGTACCTGGAAGGCGGAGTTGTCGTGATGGGTGATTAAATGAAGTGCTAAATCATGAGCAACCACAAGAATAATTCCCTTTATGAAAAAAGTCATATTGTCTGACCGGGAATCGAACCCTTGGCCTCATGAGCTGTAGTCACAAACGCTGACCACTAACCCATGAGGGTGCTCAGCAAAAATATAAAAATATAGGTAGGACAAACGTAAAGAAGATAATAAAAAGTAAATAACTAAAAATTATGAATAAATTTAAAAATATATATTTTTTTAATTAAATTATATTCCGATAATGTAATAGTCCAATGTAGCAATTATCTGTGTTTTTAATATTAGACTAATTTTAGTATTATCTACAGCTGCTAGAATAATGTAATGTGAATCTTGTAACACTATATATAGAGGGAATATCCAGTAATGGAGAAATCCTATATTTATTTCGTGTGTGTGTGTGTGTGTGTGTGTATGTGTTGTGTGTATGTCAGTAAACTGCTTAGTTTACTATTTCCTAAAACTATGTGTTCTAGGATGTGAGGTTTCTAGGAGAGAACAGTTTTCTTGGTAAAGCAAGCTTTCCATTCACCCAGTAACGAAGCTTCTACTTAATTGTTACAAGGCAGAATCCCGATGTTGCTATGGCGCTATGTCAGCGATTCAGTACTACACTTAATTATATGATTATTAAGTTTAGAAGGGCATTGCGTACGTGCTAAGATTCATACATAATGCATCCTTTTGCATGCAGCTTTCAAATAAGTAGTCTGCAGTTCATAACTGCATTACATGCAATCAAGAAACTACTTAACTGAGTTTTTCAGAACGTAAGAAAACGGTAAGATGAAAAAACACTTAATTTCATGCATACTGTGCCTTATTTTTACGGTCGTAATAATGAAAACTGACAACGTTGCAATACCTTCTCCCACAGTAGTCACAAAAATGAATGCAACTTTCCATAAAAAATATGGTAAACTTAATTACAGCTTGGCAGCGAAAAAAAAGTGCTAAATTATTCCCAACTTGGCTATACACCTCCCAGTACGTAGACTGGTATTCTCCTCAATCCCCTTTTTTTTCAATCTGCATCTAGCCCTGTATCGATTGAATTAGACCTGGTATCATCACTTGAATGCGATCCCGAAGTGCGCTTAATCATCATCATCATCATTTTCAAGGTATGGGCCTGTTTGACCGTTCCGCTCCCCGATGCTTTGGGGAGTTCGTGTTTATTTAAATGTCCTCATAGCAGGTAACCGAGTAAGTCTAATGGTGGGGCTGCCACCTCAAGTATTTGAACATGCTTCCATCTGTACAAACCCCCTCTTCCGCTTGTATCGCCTTTATTGAAGTTTTTTTTCTTTTTGCCGATCCAACCGTTGAGGTCTTCACCTATTTCTCTGGGCAGGAGCCCTTGTTATTGTATTGCTTATTCCTGACTCCACATTTTATTCTTGTTCATTATATTGAGTTTATATGTTTTAATTGTTCGTATTTACTCTATCCTGCGTAATAACTAATAAAATTATTCTGATGCAATTAAGCCGCCTCAGTGGTATAATTAAGTCAAGTGATCACAGGGAATCCCAGTTAAACCAGACTGGAAGGGAACATTACGTTATAGAATTCTAGCTCATGCATTTTGTACGCTCCCAAGCTATAGTGATTTTAGGAATAAACAAGCAAGCAGATGAATTTTACAATTAATGGAAGCAGGCGTAATTCATGCGGAAATTCATGATATATAAAATAATGTAGCCAACTAGAGAACTGGCAAACATTGAATTTCGAAACTTACCTTGAAAATTCTCTCAGAGAAGTGTTGTGACGTACCAAGACCGTGTCCAAAAATGTATCTGCAGTTTTTAACTGCAAGACGCAGAAATCGAATCCAGAATCCAGCAATGAAACCCACATTGCAAAGCAGATGGACTACTTGCGTGAGAAAAGCGGAGTGGAGTGTGGCGGGTAGCGGCATGCGGGCAGGTTGTCAGTGCTATCCATTTCACCAAAGTAGGACTTGTGTTATTTCTACAGTTTAAACGAGAGCTTTGGCGCTGGATTTATTGTCTTATAGTTAAAAACGGCACATACGTTTTGGACATGGCCTTGGTATATCACAACGCTTATCTGGGAGATACTTCATGGTAGGTTTTGGCATGCAATGGTTGATAATTCCTTTGTTTGTAATAATTCCGCCAACAATAGTTATAGCGGTTTGCATGTTTGTGACAAAAGTTCCCGGATGTGCGTTTTGGAGCTACTTGAAATTTTAAACATAAAAATAACAGTAGTTTGCTGTTGGGGCAAAGTGCCAGTAAGAGCAAAAATAGTAATCAATAATGAAATAATAGAACAGATAGCACACTTCAACTATCTTGGTCCAGATGTAACATATAGCTACGAATGGGATATACATAATAAATTAAACCGATATCAAATGATGTGTGAGGCACCATAAGAAAACCCATCCGAAAGACTCGAAGAGAAACTCAGCTCAGGTTTTATAAAATTATGGTTGTTCTTGTTATTTTATATGGATCTGAATCTTGGGTACTTACAAAAAGATATCTCACACATTCAAGCCACTGTAATGAAATTTTTAAGATCCATAAAAGGACGTACACGCATGGAATTATTACACAACGAATCAATAAGAAATGAACTGGAGATATTTTCAATAGTCGATAAACTAAAAGAACACAAATACCAATGGAAAGAACATTTAGACAGAATGGACAATACAAGATTACCCAAAAAGATCAACACCTACAAACCACATGGAAAAATATCTTTGGGACGGCCAAGGAAACGATGGACTTGAGACCGGAACAGGTCGCATTAACCTAATCCTCGAAAGGAAAAAGTTTACTGTTGAATGAACAGACCAATTTTCTTTATTCTCCCTTATTACGTATTTTTATAAGTAGCTTATCTGTGGATGACGTACTTCGCCTTAAGATGACAGTACAGCTAAGAGCTGACGAGATGACAAGCGTCAGGAATGTGTAATGTAATAGTAAAGTCATAACATTTCTATAGCATGAAGCTTAATACTACGTGACCTGAAAATATGAGTCGTGTTTCTGGACAAATAAAAAACAATCTTTGTAATCACTGTAATGAAAAATAAAACAATATTATTAACTGCAACGCATGGATGAATAAAACACAATCTTCATAAGCACTTTAATGAAATTGAAACAATTTTAGTAGTCGCGACACATGGATTCATAACTGGACTGTGCAAGAAAAGAGCACAAGGTTTGTGAATGATTAATACATTTCAATGCGTAGAACCGCGTGCACCGGGTATTCACAGCTATAACAGCCCCCTCTCTTCATGCCCCGTTCTTCTTTTGCGAGCTTCTAGCTGTACATAAGTGGAGCTCGTGGTTATTACTAAGGTACATTGTTTTATTGTGTATAATTTATTTTAACTTAAATGTAAATAATTCAAGCGCGAGATATAGTTTATCGCATATTATATACCTTTAGTCACTATATTTTACTTTTGTTTAAGGTATTTTTTATAAAGGGAACTTGAGGTTAACATTTAACTGAAAAAGCAAAGAGGAGAAGATTGTTATTTTGTGTATTGTAGGTCAAAGTACCTGACAGTTTGGAGTTGGAGCAAGTCCACTTGAAGACTGCACTTTTTTTTGACGAAAGTAGATGTTTCCAGTAATGACGTACTTTCAAGTAAGTGACAGCATCTCTATGTGGTCCAGAAATTTGATCCAGATTCAACAATAAGCTTTCATCGCTCCGACGTCATTTAGAGCTTCATAGCGTCAAACACCCACTTAACTTCTTTTCGCAGCCGTTCAAAACGAATTTGTTTGTAGTGTTGTTGTTATTATTATTATTATTATTATTATTATTATTATTATTATTATTATTATTATTATTATTATTTATATGTAAATAAATATTTAAAGGACATGATACCTTAAGAGCAAAAATAGTAATTGATAATAAAATTTTAGAGCAGGTGAACAGTTTTAAATATCTATATATCAAATTATCATATGTTAAAATTGAAGATTTTTTTTCAAATGCCGCAGGTTTGTCTTTCGACATTCCTGGTTTCTCTCCTGGCATGGCGTACTTGTAACCCACTTCTGAGGTTGGGGCGCCTGGAAGGCGGGGTTACGTTGCGCCGATGATATGATGGGTTATGATGATGATAATGATGCGCCAAGAGAGTCCCTAATCCTAAACTTAACCTAAGAGGAATATGAATGATAATGATTGCGATGGCCATATGATTTCGGGGACCGTCTGGGCCTTAAAGTTTTCCTGACATTTGTCTTACAGGTGAGGAAAAACCCCGATAAAAACCTCACCCAGAAAAACTGTCCCGACCGGGGATCGAACCCGGGCCCGCTGTGTGACAAGGCAGCACGCTACCCCGAGACCACAGCGGTGGACAAAATTGAAGTATTAATGACAAAATAAATAAATTTAATCTAATGTGTGGCACTATTAAAAGAACCCTTAAAAACACAAGAAAAGAAACAAAAATTAAATTTTATAAAGTAATGGCTGTTCCTGTATTGATGTATGGATCAGTATGTTGGACGAACACTAAAAGACAAGAACAAAGATTGAAAGCAACTGAAATGAGATTTTTAAGAAATATAGCATGATATACTCTGCTGGATAAGAAAATAAACGAAGATGTAAGAGAGGAACTAAATATTTTGAAACTTACAGACCGAATAATTAAATATAGGAACGACTGGAAAGAACATATTGATAGAATGCCAGAAGAAAGATTTCCAAAATTATTGCTAAACTATAAACCGCACGGAAGGAGAAATGTTGGACGCCCACACAGAAGATGGTCTGAACAATTTTAACAATTCTAGCTTTCATGAAACCGGAACGAGCCAACAGGCTTAATCCCTGGATGATGATGATTATTAATATTATTAATATTATTATTATTATTATTATTATTATTATTATTAATATTATTATTAATATTATTATTAATATTGTTAATAATAATAATATTATTGTCATTAATATTATTATTATTATTATCTTATCAATGGAACAGACATAAAATGTTGAAAAATAAGTTACAAATATATAATTCAATAGTGAAAAGTACTCTCGCATATGGGGCTAAAGCATATGGAAATTCAACAAAAAATGTTTGCCTTGGTAATGGATTTCTTGAGGAGTACAACAAGATGTTCAAAATTGGAAGAAAAAAAAAAGAAATAAAGTCATATGAGAAAAAAAATGAATATTAAATATTCAATAGTAGATTATGTAAGATATAAACAATTCAACTGGTATGGAAACGTACGACGAATGCGAGAAGGAAGTTACCCAGAAAAACACCTGGCAAAAGAAAGAAAGGAATACCTCGAAACTCATGGATGCAAGTAATATGAATTGTAAGGGGAACGTGAAGACTGGAGGACATGGAATGTATGGACAGAAAAAGGAAAATAAACATTCAGGAACAGAAATATGCATAAACATTAAAAATCGGTATATAAACATATACAATTATTATTCATTTATTAATTTTTCTGGGAAAGTTATGGTCATAAGGGAATTTCTTCCCCACAACCTGCACAAACATACAAAATGCAGATTTACTATTACAGCTAATGTTATGCAGTCAATTACTTTTTTACACGCTTTATATTAGCTTGACCTGTATCTATCTATCTATCTATCTATGTAACGGAATCTTTCAACGCGATTTTCACCCACTTAAAATCATTGGATCGACTTGAAACTTTGTATACTTGTAAAGGACCCGTGACAATACAATAATTTCATATTTTGTTTCTAAAATCATGGCCATAATCATCAGAAAATCAAAAAAAGTGTTTTTGTATCAATGTAACGGAATCTTTCAACGCGATTTTCACCCACTTAGAAACATTGGATCGACTTGAAACTTTGTATACGTGTAGAGGACCCGTGACAATACATTAATTTCATATTTTGTTTCTAAAATCCTGGCCAGAATCATCCGAAAATCAAAAAAATGAAAACTGGTATAATAGGTTGCGGACTTGTCGACTTTTTAGTCAATCGTTGTAAGAGCTCAGTTGGTAGAGCAGTGAACTGTTAGTGGTATATAATTTCAGTAATCCATAGGTCGCTGGTTCAAATCCGGCTGGGAGGGTTTTTTGTAGAAGAGTATTACTTTTAGCTCATACTACAATAGTATTGAATTTAAAGATATTTACATTTGTATCTTATTCCCTGAAATATTAAAACTAAAAAATAAAAAATAAATAATAGTTTTAAAAAACTAAAAGAACACGCTTTATTAGAAAACTAAAAAAATGAAAAATAATTTTAATTTCCAATACGCTTGGGATAAAATTAAAGTGGTCAACAAAAAAATCGTCTCCAACACATATAGAATAAAACTAGAGTTATCAACAAAAAGAAAATAATTTTACCATCAAAAGCGTGGGGTGCTTTTTATGATGTTTACATTTTCTTCTTAGAGAGCTTACTTTTACCAATATCTGTTTATTATCAAATATATTAATTGATATAGAGCACCCCACGCTTTTGATGGTAAAATTATTTTCTTTTTGTTGATAACTCTAGTTTTATTCTATATGTGTTGGAGACGATTTTTTTGTTGACCACTTTAATTTTATCCCAAGCGTATTGGAAATTAAAATTATTTTTCATTTTTTTAGTTTTCTAATAAAGCGTGTTCTTTTAGTTTTTTAAAACTATTATTTATTTTTGTATAAACAATGTTTCTAATAAATTTAAAAGAATTTTCATATAATGTCTATGTGCACAAACAAGAATCTTACTGATTACATATTACAAGAAATGGAAAAATAAGAAGAATTTATATAACTCTTATTTTTAAATACAAAATGTAGTAAAAATAATAATATTGCAATTAAACGTCAATTAATACATGAATCAACACCATTTACTAAATTCAGGTAAACATTCAACATTAGAAACTTACTTGGTATCCTAAATCTGTGCTCAGTAAAATATATTACAAAGCACGTAGATACAAATAAGTAATTGGGTAGAACAGAGCATTTCGCACTATTTTCACTTAAATTGATTGTAAATTATGTTTTACTTTTATTTTCAGATCGGACAGCTGTTTTCGTTGTGTGGTGATTCATGAAAAACATCAGAATGTTCTACAATACAAAGAGAGTGAGTACAGATTTGTTATGTTTGTTGTGACTTTATTCTCTAATAAGGTGCTATATTATTCCAAGATTTGTTTCTTTATTTTATCTTCTTGTAAGCCCTGTTTTCCTCAACGATATTTAGCGATCTCCCCCTACAGACAAGAAATTGAACCACACTAACTTAGTTACACTTTTTTTCGTACAAATGCCATTGGAGTGGCCCGTGGTCAGCGTTCCGCCTCATAGTGACATCTAGGAAACCAAGGCAGTACTAGGACGGGAATATTCGGTAAATATTGCTTAGAGGCCTTTTTTTTCAGCCTTAAGGATTTTTTACGAGCCTGAAAATATTCAGACTCGTGACCCACGGCTTAAAGTCCTTCTCGGAGGAATTGTTCCTTGGATTTTCCATCCTAAAAAATTCATTGACACCGGCCGGGTTTAAACCCGCGACCAAGGGACTAGAGGCAAGGAGCAAAAGTAGATTGTTGCTGTTGAAACAAAATTTATTATAATTTTGAGGGAATGTACGCCACCTACATCAATTCATATAAAAATGGAAAAACACACAATTATTGTGCAGTATGTGAATAATTTTCTCAGAGAATTATATATGTTGATTTTTCCCCAAAATATGTGAGAAATTCCTTAGAACAGAGTGAGAAGTTGATCCCAAAGTAACCTAAAAGTACCATTTTGCAATGTAAATTATAGTCCGAGATCCGGCTGCGATTACTACGTTCATCGAGCGGATGAACAAAACCAATTTTTTCATAAAATTGTGAATTACTGAATGCATTTTTGTCGAGTTGCCTATTAAAATTCGGCCGCCAGTATGTTTAATTAAAATATAATCAATTTATTTATTCGAAATAATTTGATTCACTTGTTATTCAAATAAATTATAATCCAGTTCGCAGAAATCGATGTATAGAGCTTCAAACGTTTTGGTTACCGTTGCACACTTGGCCGTAAACCTCCTCGCGGCTACAGCAGGCTGTGACACCAATCAGTAATAAA
Organism: Diploptera punctata; assembly: GCA_030220185.1. Taxonomy (NCBI): domain Eukaryota; kingdom Metazoa; phylum Arthropoda; class Insecta; order Blattodea; family Blaberidae; genus Diploptera; species Diploptera punctata. The sequence continues at coordinate 519,824 of JASPKZ010000797.1, forward strand.
ATGGCGGTAAGTACGTATGTATTGGTTTATATTGTTTCAAATAAAGTTCAGTTAATTCGTATAATGTATATTAACACCACGTTTTGGATATATTTTTGTATACACATTGTACGTTGTGTACATAAAGGGCAGTGGTTTTACTTTCCGCTGCGAGGGAACAATATAAAACAATAAATACGTACTTACCGCCATTTTATTCCTGATTGGTGTCACAGCCTGCTGTAGCCGCGAGGAGGTTTACGGCCAAGTGTGCAACGGCAACCAAAACGTTTCAAGCTCTATACATCGATTTCTGCGAACTGGATTATAATTTATTTTAATAACAAGTGAATCAAATTATTTCGAATAAATAAATAAATAAATTATATTTTAATTAAACATACCGTCGGCCGAAATTTAATAGGCAAAAATGATTTTGTTCATCTGCTCGATGAACGTAGTAATCTTGTAGCCAGATCTCGGACTATTATGTTTTAATAATTTCTCAGAGAGAGAAGACTACTTATTACAAAAACTCGCTAACAAACAAGTGTGCGCTTAAACTAATAAGTTGTAGTAACTCACCCTAACCTGTCAAAACTAACACTAACTTGCTATTCTAACATTAATTTCTCCATTTTGTCACTAATGCAGGTGGACTCACAAATCACTTTATTTACTTCTACAATTTATCAGTAGTAAATTAATCACAATTTTCACTTACAGTTAATCTTAATTCAAAGCTTAAGTTTCACAATTATTTCACAGTTTCATATGAGTTCACTCACTACAATTTGTCTTACAATTCACCTCGCATATCGCCTGTCAATGCAAAACTGACTGGCTTCCGTCCTCGTTACATATTATGTAGGCGAAAGAACATTCTAGGGTTAAGTTCGAGACACTTCGAAACATAGAAGCCTCTGGCCACCGATTTTTCCCTAACGGAGAAGAAGGAGATATTTGTAGAGACGTCTGGAATGACAGCCCGGACGTTGCGATGATCTGCGCGGGTCTTTCGACTCGCAAATATATTTCGACCAAAGTGAGACCACTATTCTCGCGTTTTCCCGAAATTTAAACGTCGTTATTACGACGCGAATATGATAATGACGATGATGATTGTGATGGCCAGATGATGTTCGGGTCCTTGCTGTTTAGTGCCATATGTCCTACAGGTAAAAAAAATAATTAAACCAACATCCAGGAAATTATTCACGGCCCGGGGAACGAACTGGGCCCCCTACGTACGAGGCAGCGACGCTACCCCGAGACCACAGCGGTGAGTTTTCTAGAATTCATATGTTATGAAATTGTGAATATGCATTATTCGTCTGGAACTCATAAAGAAAAGAAAAAGAAATTGGATTGGCCACTGGCTAAGAAGAAGCTACCTACTGACGGATGCCCTAGAAGGAATGGTCAAAGGAAAGAAGGATAGAGGCAGAAAATGACATTAGATGATAGACAAAATTAAAATAAATGGTTTGTATGCGGATACAAAAAGGAAGGCTGAGTTAAGGAAAGAGTGTAGAATGCTGAGTATGCAGTGAAATACCTAATCTTGGGCAGAACGCTATGTTTGAATGACTTTTGTCATTGGAATGTGTCATTAAGAAATTAGGCACATTTATTTGCAAATCTCCCTATAATCCATCGATCCATAGTAATTCTGCCTGATGGCAGGTCTTTCACTGCAATCATAGCATTTTCATGCTATGCTTTGCAGCTTTACTAGGGAATTATAGATGTGGTAGCTTCCAGTTGCTTTGCACACCGGTGAAGGATGATGATGATGATGATGATGATGATGATGATGATGATGATGATGATGATGATGATGGCTGAATGATTTCGGAGATCGTTGGGCCCTAAGCTGCCTGACCTGACATTTGTCTTACAGGTGAGGAAAAACCCCAAAAAAAACCTCACCCAGGAGCCTATCCCGACCGGGAATAGAACCCGTGCCCGCTGCGTGACAAGGCAGCACGCTACCTCGAGACCACATTGATATGTAAAAGCATTTAATACAATAATGATCTTCTTGGTGATAAAACCGTAAAATATACAGTCAATATGCCCAATTCACCAATTAATAATTGAAATAGTGAACATGTTTCAGCAGCGAAGCTGTCATTTTCAAGACTAAATATTGACTGAAGACAAACATGGTAATGAATAAACAAACCACGTCACATGACACAATCAATTACAAGTAAACTGTATGACATAATAAAACTAATGCTCTTTTCTTTCAATTTTATTAATCAGATTCAACAAACAAATTGCACATTATAAATTCAACAGAATTCAAAAATCTGGAGTTGCTCACCATATTTCTGATTACGGTCATGTTATCGATAAAAGTAACCTTAGGCTGATTCATTCGGTCATTAATTTCAAATTCCTCGACGTCCTTAAAAGTTTGGAAATCTATAAAAATAAGGACAAAATAATGAATAAAGACAAAGGCCCTATTCTGTACAGAGCCCCCTTTTCTTTAATTCAAAGAAAAGAGGATAGATTTTATTATGCCATACAGTTTACTTCTAATTGATTGCGTCATGTGACGTAGTTTGTTTTTAACTTATTTTGTATATCCATTACCATGTTTTTCTTCAGTCAATGTTTAGCCTTGAAAATTACAGCTTCTCTGTTGAAACATGTTGACTATTTTAATTATTAATTGGTGAATTGGGCATATTGACTGTATATTGATATGTAAAAGCATGTATACCATGTTGTTAAATAACTATAAATCTCAAAACTGTGTAGCTTTGTAGTGTCATTTGTTTTACTGTTGTCAGATATAGCGTATGACACGGACTTTAATAATCTCTTAGAGGGGGGAGAGCTTTCAGCCCGAGTACTAACACTGCGCATATAAATAACTAAAAAGCATGCATCATATAAATATCTATCTAATCCCTTACATAAGTGAGCAGTATTAGAGTTCCTCGCTTTGGATATACAACACATACTTAACAGGGGAGCGGATGTTACAATGATTAATATTTCTGCAAACAATCGTTAGGGAAATTGTTACTGTAACTCATTCCAGGAAAAGTTGTTCCACTTCGAATATTATCATTATAAGAATTGACAGTGCACATATATTAATTTTTGGGAGATAGTGCGTTTTATCGTACTTACCAGCAATGGCGAACATTATTGAAAGTTCAACTTCCTATAGTTCGGGGTTTCCAACCTAAATAACTATACTGTAATATTATATTTACACCCACACGCGGGGAGTAAAACCACTACCTTCTATGTATGTACAGAAAATATCTAAAAGGTAATGTTAATAGGCCTATACATTATACGAAACAAATCACTGCATTTTAAATGAACTGAACTTTATTTGAAACATTATAAAACAATAAATACGTACTTGCGGCCATGTTATCAATAATTGTTCTCAAGGCCTCCTGTTATTTCAACTAATAAACATTGCCCACACTGTTAATGTTAGTCAATTGTTTATAATGAACGCAAATATTTCCAACAAAGTTATTATTTTACTATTATTTATTATTTTGAAAACACCATCGCGCAAAAAATAATGTACAACACACGTATGTGAAGTGTTTTACAGAATGTCGGAAATTAAAAAACCTCACTATCGCTCGGTTTTTAAACATTTTTCCTCGATTCTGTAAAAACCACTTCCCAACCTCGCATCGTAATATACTATTACTTGATTTATAACTAACTCACTGCATTATCGAACCCATAAGTTCGTGGTAGCACGGACATAATCTCTCCACACATTCCTGTCCTGAGCTGTTTTCCAATCATACTCTGTATAATGTACTTCCATCAAATCATGGTTGATGTTATTCTCCCACCTCATTATTGGTCTACCAACTGGACATTTTCTCTATGGTTTCCCTGAAAGAAGTTTCAAAGCCCCTCTTTTATTTCCCCATTCGTGCCATATGTCCTACCATCTCAGTATATGACACTTAACTGTCCTTATTATACCTGCTTTCCTATAAAAATCATGTAGCTCAATCTTATGTAGTCTTCTCCATTCGCCTGTCTCTTCATCTCTCTTTGGTCCAAAATTATTCCAAATAATTTTATTCTCGAATACTCGTAAATTTATCTCCTCTCTTAAAGTAAGAGTCCATTTTTCGTTTCCGTATAACTGGGAGAATAACAGTTTTATATGATTTACGTTTAACTTTTTTGAGAGGAGTTGGGAAGGCAAGAGACCCTATAATGCACACTAGCGTCCATTTCTAGAATTTAGCCTACGTTTAATTTGTTCATGCATCTCATTTTTATTAATTAAGACTAGAAGTAAATATCAATAAAACTAAATATATCGTCACACGTAGAAATACATTATATAATGGAAATGGACAGCTAATGACAAATGAGGGCAATTTTGAGGAAGTGGCTGAATTCAAATACCTAGGAACAAAAATCACAAATAGGAATGAGATAAAGTAAAGTAAAAAAGTAAAGTGATCCCACAACAGACCCGGAGGCCCTTGGGGTAGTAGGAGGTTAAGGCTCCCACTTTTTCTAGACAATCGGCACTTAATGTCAGCCGGGTTGTCAGCCCTGCGTGACGGCCGCCTTTACCCCCAGAACAAGCGTCTGGTACTCATTTCCGTTAGAGGCTGAGTGGACCCCAGGGCCATAGTGCCGCCAGAGGGTTTGGGTCAGTTTAAAAATCCTGACCCCAACGGGACTTGAACCCTCGACCCTCCGGCTTGCAGCTCAGTGCCTTAACCACTACTCTACGGCGTGCCCCGATGCAAGAAGATATTAAACATAGGCTCAGTTCTGGAAATGCGTGCTATTATGCATTGCAGAGACTCTTGATGTCCCAACTCCTTTCAAAAAACGTTAAACTGAAAATATATAAAACTATTATTCTACCAGTTATATTATATGGGTGCGAAACATGGACTCTTACTTTAAGGGAGGAAAGGAGATTACAAGTATTTGAGAATAAAGTTCTTAGAACATTTTTTTGGACCAAAGAGAGATGAACAGACAGGTGAATGGAGAAGACTACATAACAATGAACTACATGGTAGCCAGATATAATAAGAACAGTTAAGTCTCATAGACTGCGATGGGCAGGACATGTTGCACGTATGGAGAATGAAAGACTTGCATGGAAGCTTCTTGTAGGAAAGCCAGAGGGAGGACGCCCAGTTGGTAGACCAAGAATGAGGTGGGAAAAATAACATTAACTATGATTTGAGGGAAGTAGATTATACAGGGAATGATTGGAAAGCATTAGTTCAGGATAGGGATGTATGGAGAGCTTATGTCCGCGCGGCCATGAACCTACGGGTTCGATAGTGCCAGTGAATACGCAAGTAAGTATCTCATTTTTATTTGGAATTATTGTTCCTAGGTAATTACATTCAGCCACTTCTTCAAAATCTCCCTCATTTGTCATTAAATGTCCAATATAGCCTATAAATATATATGTATAAATATGTTACATTGTAGATTTTCACGGATATAAGTATGATTAAGAAAGTTTTATTGGGTTTTTCGCCTCATGGATTGAAGGTCGACCTATGGCCACTGATTCCGACGGTTCGACATCATCATTGCTTGATAATGGCATGTGCGATCATGTCGAAACGTCGGAGTCAGTAGCCAGAGGTCAACCTTGAATCCATGACGCGGAAAACCTAAGAAAACATTCTTAATTAAATATATATATATATATATATATATATATGGTATGATAAGAAAAATAAATGCCTGGACGGGATTCAAACCAGAGATCCGGGTTCGAATCCCGTCCAGGCATTTATTTTTCTTATCATACCATATTAAGCTTGCATTGCATTACTCAATGTTAAATATTTAATTATAACATATATATATATATACATATACATATTGGACCAGTGGCCTTCGAACAACGTTGAATGGCCAAACTTATTTGGAATAAATGTTCTTCAATGGACATTTTTAAATTAACTTCATCATCATAGTACATTCACGAATTTAGGCCATTTGTTGACCTGTTTCGGCCTCAAGAGAAACACCATCCAGAAGTCTTTTGAGTGGACGTCCTGGTCTTCTTCTTCCTGCAGGTTGATATCTTAACATTAGTTTGGGTATTCTGTGATCTTCCATTCGATGAACATGTTGTATCCATCTTGACTTATAATCAGAAATTTTGTTTTCTAAAGATTCCATGTGTAATTCTTCTAAGATGTCTTCATTTTTTTTGTGATCTAGTAGTGTGTATCCTGCAGTCCTCCGAAGATATCTCATTTCAGCAGATCTAAGTCTCTGTATATCCTTCTGTTTCAACGTCCATACTTCGCTACCATACAAAAGAGTTGGAAGAGCCAGTGTTTTATACACTTTCAGTCTTGAATGCTTTTGGACTAACTGTGGCTTGAAGATAGAATTTATTAACCCTAAAATTCTTAAAAATTTAGATATTTTTGCATTTACATCCTTTTCTTCTTCATATGAGATATTGCATCCTAGATATGTAAATTATTCACCTGCTCCAAAATTTTATTGTCCAGTACAATTTTACTTCTGACAGGATCTACACCTTGAAATGCCATAATTTTTGTTTTTTCTGTAGATATCTTTAATCCATATTCTTCTGTAATTTGTTAAGTTCATACAGACCTTTCTGTAGATTATCTTCGGAATTTGCTATTATTATTTGGTCATCTGCAAACAATAGGGTGTTTAATTTTCTATTTTCTGATATTCTTATTCCAAATTTATATGTTTTGTTCCAGCAACATATTACTTCATTGATATAAATTGCAAAGAGTGTGGGGATAGGGGGCAGCCTTGTCTCACACCACGATTTATAATTCCTTCTTCAGAAAATCTGTTATTTAATTTAATCTTTATGGTGTTGTCTTTGTAAATATTTTGTATGTTCTGCCGAAGTAGATTTGGTATATTTCTGTCTTCCAATATATTTAAGAGTTTTGATCTCTTGACTGTGTCGAATGCTTTTTCAAAATCTATGAAAGCAAAATGTGTTTCTAAGTTGAATTCTCTTCTTTTTTCAAGCAATAGTTTAACAGAAAATGCTGAATCAATACAAGATCGTCCTTTCCTAAATCCATTTTGACATTCCATAAGGAATTTTTCACTGAAACTTTTCAATTTTCCATTTAAAATGTCTGCATAAATTTTGTAGCATGTGTTTAACAGACTGATTCCCCTATAGTTGTCCATTTTTCTCTTGTCTCCTTTCTTGAACAGGGGTATAACAATGCTTGTCTTCCATTCTTGTGGTATATCTGCATTTTTGAATACATTATTAAAGAAGGACAACAGTCTTTCATGGAACTGTTTGCCTGCATATTTGTACAATTCAGAATTCAAGCCATCTGTGCCAGTTGCCTTCCCATTTTTTAATTTCTTTAAACTATTGTTCAATTCTTCCAATAATATTATGGAATCTGTCTCATTATTATTTCGGAAAATTGTATCTTCATAGCTATTGTCAGTCCAAAGACTTTTATAATAATTGAAAAAATCTTCTTTTGTTACTCCGCAATTAATTTTGGTAGATTCTTTAATATCTTTATTCAAATGTTTTAATATTTTGAAGGCATTAGGTTGGAGCTTATGCAAATCTGATTCTAAATGTGTAACAAAATTTAACCATGTAAATTAACTTGTTTTCATCAAATCGGAAAAAAGAAGAGAACTTGGCCAGCACTATAGAAATGTACTTTTGAATCTAAGTGTTCAGTTATAAAATAATATATATGTAGCCTACTTTATTATTTTAAATATTTATGCAATAAATGCTTTATGGGACAATTTTTTTAACCGTGATAAGAATAAAATAATTATTTCATCTTGATCCTTCTATAATTCTGGGGAATAATCAATGGAGAGTGTTTAGTACATATTTTTAAACTCACATTACAAACATAGTTATTGAAAGATAAATTTAAAAAAAAAATTTTAAATGCTGTCTTTTGAACATGAACTTCTATATTCCTGTGGAGATTAGATTAAGGGCTGAAATAACGCATGTAAAAGTTTTAAAATGGGAAATCGGTTACAGAAAAAAGAGGTGAATATTAATATTTACTTCTTCTTCATCTGCTGTTTCTAACTCTGTCTAGGATATCCACAACAATGCTTATGGAGGCCGGGCTAAATCTCTCTGAATAACACTTGACATGCTTATGATCAGTAGAGCGTAGGGCTTCCACCGACCACACATAGAACAGGACATTAGCAAAGGACATGCCTATATGCTCTAGGCGGGATTCAAACTCGCGGTTATTTGTATCATACAACTTTAAAGGAATTCATTGCAGCGTCAATTCGAACTTCATAAAATATGCTGAACAGTATGAAATGTAGCATAAACATATTATATAACTAACTAGCTAACACCCGGCGTGCGGTGCTACGCCTAAATAAATTAAAATTAATGTGATTTTATGTTTAGTTGAATAAGTGAAAGGAAAAATAAATATAAATTTATATTTTTAGATACCCCTGCTTATTACCCGGCGTTGTTCGGGAATCTACTTATCCCGATCTTCTTGATATAAATGAGCTGAAATACGAAAATTAACGTGTTTTATGTTTAGTTAAATAAGTAGGAGGAAAAATTTATATCGTAATTGTTTTAGATACCCCGTACTGTTTACCCGGCGTTGTTCGGGAACCTACTGATCCCGATCTTCTTGTCATAAATGAGCTGAAAGACAAAAAATAATGTACTTCTTATGATTAGTTAAATAAGTAAAATGAAAAATAATTATAAATGTATATCGCTATTATTTTAAGATTCCCCTGTGCTGATTACCCGGTGTTGCCCCGGAATCTACTTATCTCGATTTTCTTGGCATAAATGAGGTAAAAGACAAAATTCGTTATTGTACGTTATCCGTAAGAGAATACCCGCCAAGTGCTGCTATGCTTGCACAGGAATCTACATAGCCTACTTGTCTCGATCTTCTTGGCATCAATGAATGACAAAAATGGTTGTTGTGAGTTATCCGTAAGCGATAAACAAACATATGCTGTCGCGAACTTTTTTATACAGCTTTTTGAGATATTCAATTCTGTGTACATTAAATTCGTGTATTTGTTATGGTTTAGGCAGCATAAGCCATTTAAGCGTCCAAAGAGCTACTTTTTTCACGTTTTCCACTACAAAGGGCAATGTTTAAGGGTGTAGGAGTTGAGTATTACAACTCTCGTATAGCCTATGTTCATCCCGGGAATCTCCTGAACATTTTGCAAAAAGTCCCATCACAATCGGATCAACGGTATGGCCGCGCATAAAGTACGAACAAACAAACCAACAAACAAACATTAATTTATATATATTAGATTAACTCACTGACACTATCGAACCCGTATATCCATGTCCACGAGGACATAAGCTCTCCACACATCCCTATCCCGAGGTATTGTTTTCAAATCATCCCCTGTTTAATCTAATCCCCTTTAATATTGGTTAATGTTATTCTCCCATCTCATTCTTGGTCTTGAAAATTGGCGTTTTTTTTTCTGGTTTTCGTACAAGAATCTTCCATTCCCCTCTTTCGTTTCCCTTTCGAGCCACATGTTCTTCCCATCGCAGTCTACGAGACTTAACTGTTATTATTATTATTATTATTATTATTATTATTATTATTATTATTATTATTATTATTATTATTATTATTATTATATGTGGTTTTCTATAAAGATGTACTGCGCTGTAGTTGAGTGATTATGGCAAGATACACGTATCTTGGCGCAGAGCAATGAGACTTGCGCTGGTTCGGGTCTCTATGGGGAAGAAATTTTCTCGTGGAATTTCGACCGGTGTGGGACAGGTGCCCACCCATCATCATGAGGCATTTGGGTAGTTACAATACGTAGCGACTCGATGTTGAAAAAAGGATATAACGGCTGGGGGACTCGACATGCTTATCACATATCACACCTATACTGGCTGCATGATAGTCTACCTCTGTGGTTAACACAAGTAGGTGTGAGGCCAGCAGCCGGCTAGTAGGCCAAGGGCCTTATATGCCTATCGCGCTATGCTAGGCCTGTCGAGTTTCCCCCCCCCCCCATGAAGTACATGTAGCTCACTCTTAAGTAGTCTTCTCCATTCGCCTGTATATCCATATCTCTTTGATCCAAAAATGTTCCTACCTACCTAATACAGACTTTCTACTTTATAGCAGTTCGCCCTTGATTCCTATCTTCCCATTGTCCCTCTTCCATACTCCTCTTCATCATGGTATCATATATTCCCTCATACCATGTTCTTCTTCTTCTCCCCCTCTTCCTTCTGCTTGGTACCATCCAATCTAACACCTGTTTAGGCCACTGGTCTTCCGATATCCGTTGTACATGTCCATACCACTGTAAAGCTCTCTTTGTTATCCTTCCGATTACAGTTTCTTGTCATCCATTTATTGTCTGATATATGTATTTCGAATATGTTGTAGCCTGGATATTCTCATATTTCTCCGTAATCCATCCATCTTGTCTGTCGACAAGATTCTTTTCTGCATCCTTTCATTTATTGTCCAGCTATCTGATCCATATGTAAGTTTATTCTCTTTTTGAAATGTAATCATATTAAACCTACTAACTTATGCTACGGCTAGGAAGAGGGAGTTCGGACGCCAAAGGCGATATCCTAATATCCTAGGTTTATATTTTAGACAATATAGTCAATCATTTTTTTAAATACTTTTAATAGGGAATATAATGTCAATGTCAATAAAATCATCATCATATACGGCATGTCAGCCCATTTTGTGCCCTAGCTTTCCCCAGCTGCTAAATTCTTCCAATTTCTAATTTTACTAATTCTAATATCCTGCAAGACATCACCCTCCCATTTTAAGTTTGGTGTTCTGGTTTGTAATGGTTGTGCAATTTAGATCTTTTTAACTGTTGTATTACTGCACAAGAAACTGTTATCGATAGGATAACAAAGAGAGCTCTACAGTGGTATGGACATGTACAACGGATGTCGGAAGACCAGTGGCCTAAACAAGTGTTGGATTGGATGATACCAGGCAGGAGGAGGAGGGGTAGAAGTAGAAGAGCATGGTATGAGGGAATATATGATGCCATGATGAAGAGGGGTTGGAAGATGGACAATGGGAAGATAGACATCTCTGGAAAGCAGGAATCAAAGGCAAACTGCTGTAAAGTGGAAAGCTTGTATTAAGTAAGTATTATTGGTCATACGTATCAAATGTCCAGCCCAGGCCAATCCATTAATTTTTTATAAACTTTACTAAATGGAGTTCCTTATATAATTCATACAATTCACACAATTTCTCTTTCTTCTCCAAATAATCACCCTCTTTCACAGCCCCAAGAAAAGTTCTTAATACTGTCCCAGATGCGAACTGGGTTTTCCTTTAACTTATTTGGACTTAAATAAATACACAGTTGCTATGTACATTTTTTCTTTTCACTTTATTTTCTTCTCACAGTTATCACTAAATCTTCAATCACAATTTTATTTCACAACTATTCCTCTTTGAAGGTTTATTTTTCAATCACTTCTAACACAGTTGCAGACACAGTACTTCCTCACAGTCTCACTTACAATTTAACCTCTCGCCGTCGAACACACGACTATCGCAGCACTGACTGGCCAGCGTTCCCATCCGTTACCTTATATAAAAGAGCGGGAGGAAAGCTCTCGAAAATGGCTTCGCGTAATTTCGGCGCCCAGAATCCTCTAGACGTGGATCCTTCTCCAAGGGAAAAGGAGATGCCGGTAGAACCATCTGGCGACACACTCCAGACAATTCTGCCGGCTTGTAGGTGATATAACTCACCAGAGGCGACTCGCCCGCGCAATTCATACGCCGCGCCGCTATGCGCGACACGTAACAATATATTTGTTTAAAAAATAGCCAGAGATTTCTCATCTGAAAGAGTCCAAGTTTCTGATGCATATGTAATTACTGGTCTTATAAAAGTTTTATATATCAGTAACATAGTTTTTCTATGTTATTAAGTGTGATCTTAAGGTACGTACGCACTTGCGCGCCGCGCGGCGCGCGCGCACCATGTTCGTCAGATTTGGACGGGGTTTTAAGGTGCGCACGCGCCGCGCGCGCGTCTCGCACTACGATCCACTCATTGTCGGTTTTTTCCACGAACACTTTGATGGTTCGCTGTTTAGATTTGGACGGGTACCTGAGAGGTCATTTGTTTTCGGTGCGCACCTATTATTAGAGTATGGAGTGGTCAGAGGAAAACATGTTAAAACTTATTGATATTTATAGAAGCAAGCAATTATTGTGGGATCCTCAACATAAGGATCATTTAAAAAAATCATTGAAAGGAGATGCCTGTTTTTTTTTCGTGTGTACTGTAATTGTATGAATAAATTAGAATTATTTAGAAAACATTATTTATTTAAGACGTTCATTTCATAATATTATGTATGAAGTATCACAAAACAATACAATAAATAAACACATTTATTACTGATTATTTATTTATTTCTTCAAAGACTCCAAAGAGCAAGATTGCTCATGTTAAGGGGCAATATACAAAAAATAATGGTCATAAAACAATTAACAATAAAAACAAGAAAACAAATTCAGGCATAAGTTTAAGTAATACAAACTACTATAGATGCAACAATATATATAGGCCTACACATATAAATACAATATTTAAACAGGATAATATTAATAATAATAAAATTAACAAAATTAACTAACAAAGCAATGAGAAAAACTATTTTTTAATACAATTAGAAAAATGTTTTAACATTCGTGAAATGTTGATATTCAATAGGTAAGTTATTGTAATGGTTGATTAATGCATAACGAATCCCTTTTATACCTTTTTTTTTAGAAACTAGTATCTTTGTGCAATAAAGTACAACCTCTAGTATAATAATCATGTACATCTTTATTAAAAATTAAGGCCATGTTATGGTGAGATAGATTCTTAATAATTTTAAACATATATATACAAATCATATATTTTTTAAATTCCTTTAATGCTATAACATTTGAAAAAATGTAAATAAAGTTATAAGATGTAATAAGTAATAAGCGTGACCAGACGTCCCGATTTTGGAGGGACAGTCCCGATTTTTAACAATTTGTCCCGTGTCCCGCGGCATTTAAAAAAAAGTCCCTATTTTTGGGAAAGAATGCAGAACAAGCGGGAGAACGGAAAGGGAATAGACATGGTTGGTTACACCTGCTCTGCAAAATATCTACTGAAGGTTTGTGGGTTTCCTATGGATCGCAGGAGGTTCGTTGAAATTAATAATTTCGACACACGCGGCGCGCATATGTGTACGTACCTTTAGATATTTTTTTAAGTCCAAAGGAACGTCTGTTTGCAGCTATTGTGGGTGTTTTTTTTAATTTCTATATGGTTGTCATTCTTACAACTAATTTCTGAGCCCAAATATTTAAACGCATGAACATTTCAAAATTTGCATGAATATATTACAATATTTAATGCATAATGTGTACAGTACTTGCTGGAAGATGACACATATTTAGTCGTACATTGATTAAGTTGCAAATTCATTTTTATAAGATTTTCAAATCTTAAATATTAAGTTAATAAAATACATAGTAAAATGTTGTTGAGGTGTTAGGCACAAGATTAAAATCATAAAATTATGTATCTCCAAGATCCATCTCTCCAACTTTTCTATCTGTCTTTGGGATCTTACAGCTGCTGCCGTCTTCCCGTGCCAAACTTCCAAAGCCTACGATCTTGGGCATCTTCAATGTTCAGTCCTCTTGTTTGCTTACTATTCTCATGTTTTCCTTCCACGTTAACTTTCGTCTCCCTCTTTTCTTCTTTCTGGTCGCTTGCCATTGATAATGTATTTTCGGTCATCGCTAATCTTCCATTCTTAAAATATGTCCTAACCATTTTAATTCCTCCTCCGCAATTCATTTAATTATGCTTCTTCTGCTTCCATTATGTTTCTAATTTCCTTATTTGTGACATGTTCTAATTTTGACGTTTTAGCACTTCTGCGTAAATAATCCATTTCTAGAGCTATTGGTCTATTCTATTCAACTTTTGAAAATATTAATTAGCTTTAGACTGTCTTCTGTCGGCCGTGTCGACTAGTAGTTACGTTCCTTGGCTCTGGTCCCAAGGGTCCCGGGTTCAAACCCTGCCGAGGTGGATGGATTTTTAAGGATTGAAAAATCCAAGGAGTAAATCCTCCGAGAGGGACTTCAAGCTGTGGTCACCAACTCTGAAGAATTTCAGGCTCGTAAAAGAACCGCAAGCCTGAATAAAGATGCCTCTAAGAAAAATTTAATTATCTATTCAGTAAAGTTTCCATACAGTGTGTCACATCTCGAAATACTAGGATTTAATAATTCTTCTGTACATGCGTATATCACTAAACTCCTCCTAAATGACTGGACCGATTTTGATCAATTTGTTTGTGTGTTCAAGTGGGTTTTTGGATGGTTTAGATTTAAACGTGGACCCGGTAAAACCATTACGTGTAGGAGTTCATCTGGAACAAAAATTTAAAAAATCACTCTAGCAGTCGCGATGTTCGACGTTTAACAACGAAACTTCGTATATGATATTAAAATAAACAGAGATAGACAATGGCCAAAAATCATCGAAATATGCCCATTAGAAGTATGGGTTTATCTGGAATTCGAAATTAAAAATTGACTCGGAACTGTCATGTTTGGTTAGTCACAGTGTATAACATATAATATAATTAATCCTTAATATTTAATTTATTTAGGCGTAGCAGCACACGCCGAATATTATCTAGTTTTCTATAATTTTCTTCCAGTCACCCTGTATTCTGCTATTCATGTTAACAGTTTAGTGTCTATATAATGATGTATTGAACCTTATTGGCAACGCTGTGTCCAGGCCCTCTGTGGGAACCAAACAGCTTGCCTTGAAACAAATGTCTATCTTCTTGGACATCTACCCTTTCCTTGTGCAGGGGTTGCGAAAGACGTGGATTTTATCCCCCTGTAAACCCCCATGAGGCCTAAGGGTTGAAATAGCACTTCTACGTTCTTTTCGCAAGAATCTTGAATAATAAATTCAGCTTGTGATAGGTGTCCAAGGGAAAATGTAACGCTGTCACGAGAGAAGCGAGAAAGTTTTTCCTTTTCAGATACAAAATGTCATTTGATTTTTAATTTATGAAATGTCGTCTTTACTTGAATATTGAATTTTCCAAACTGAAATACGAATAGAATAATGCCACTTAATCTACTTAAATATTTACTTCTACATTTATAAAATGCATAATTGAATATCTGCCTCGAATTGGCACGTAGCCCACTATTTGTATGACATTGGTTCTAGATGTTAATCTCCAGTTATATATATATATATATATATATATATATATATATATGGATGCGAAACATGGACTGTTACTTTAAGTCAGGAAAGAAGATTACGAGTATTTGAGAATAAAGTTCTTAGGAACTTTTTGGGCCAAAACGAGATGAATAGTCAGATTAATTGTGAAAACTACATAATAGTGAGCTACATGGTGTTTATAAGATGCCAGATATCATAAAAACAGTTAAACCTCGTAGACTGGGATGGGCAGGACATGTGGCACGAATGGGGAATGAAAGAGGTGCAGGGAAGCTTCTTATAGGGAAACTAGAGGGAAAACGCCGAGTTGGTACACTACGAATGAGATTGTAGAGTAGCATCAATGATTTGAGGGAAGTAGATTATACAAAGAATGATTGGAAAACATTAACTCAGGAAAGGGATGTATGGCGAACTTATGTCCGCCGCCGCGCGGCCATGAACCTTCGTGTTCGATTTTCAGTGAGTTAGTTAGTTGTTCTAGATGAAACAATATGTTAAAGCCAAGCTCAATCGAGTGGTTGGTTATGCCAAGTTCTTTCTCAATAAGTTGGGGAATATTTCGCAAATAACAGTGACTATTCCAATGATCTTACAACCTTAAAATTACCTGACAGAAATTAGTTTAGCACCTACTGCTATTTACTAATCCCCCTCTCTATCATTTCTGTGGTTTAATCTCCCACAAGTTTTACATGTCTCTGCTATCCGGGTCTTATAGAGAGATCATCTGACGGAAGGATATTTCTTCTTCTTCTTCTTCTCCTTACTCTTCTTCACTTCACGGGTTGGCAAATTGCCTGTTCCGCCTCACAGTTGTTCTGTCCATCTTTCCACAGGCCTTCCTACATTCCTTGAACCTCTTCGCTTCTAGTTAAATGTTGATTTTGACAATCTTATTACATTCATTCTTTCCATATGTCTAAACCATTTGTCTCTATATTCCTTGATTTTATCTTTCAGTGGATATATATTTAACTCTGTTCTTATATCTTCATTCTTTATCCGATCCAACATTTGTAACCCTTAAATTGGAAATGTATGCTGTAGGATACATAAATTAATTTAATTTATTTAATATTTTCAGTGAAATAAAAGAAAACAAACGAGTAGTAATTATTTAACTTTGTGTCGAATTACACAATATGTACTAACTAGCTAATAGCCGCCGTGCGCTGCTACGCCTAAATAAATGAAAATTAATGAGTCTTCTCTATTAACTTGTCTGTTCATCTCTATTTGGTCCCAATATTTTCCTAAGAACCTTATTTTCAAATACTTGTAATCTTTTATCCTCCCCTAAATTAAGAGTCCACGATTCATATCCATATAATTGGGTTAAAAATTATTATTAGTTTAACGACCTTTAATCAATATCATCATGATGAACAGTTAAGGGGACCGAATGGTTAATTTCAATGTTTCTTTTTAATTTTCATCTGATTGCTTTAAAATTTTTATCATATACGTCATGTGCTTATAGAAATGTTTCTGCGAAGTTTGGTGTTTATAAGTAGATTTTGTTAATCCATTTGTTAAATATTTTCTAAAAGATACCCCTTACGATGCATTTTTAAATATTTTCTTATAAAATTTGTGATTCAGAGTCTTTATGATTCTACTAAACACATTTGCTATGCAGAAAATCATAAAGGGAGGATACTGCTTATTTTTCATTTTTTGAAAAAAAAATTATCACTCTCATTATTTCTTCCATCTCATTTTAAAAGTACATAAGTGTCTTAGACTAGTAACTGCATAGCAAATGTAAATTGGCATATTTTGGAGAGTCTAACCATAAAATTTAATTTGTGATGCTTCGAATCTTTGTGTATCCCTCTTTCTCAGTACCCATAGTTCACTACCATTTTTAAGGCTGATTTTGCTGTGATGTTGTGACTTTGTAATTTTGTAAAAGAATTCATATGTTTCCCAGAGTGGCGTTTAATGGTCCGTTAATTTTATTATATGTTAATCAATATAAAATAATTAATACGTGATACATTATGCATAATCTGTCCCTGGATTTATCCTGATTTGCGATTTGTTTTAAATCACTAATCACAATAAAGGCTGGCAGTTCCTCACCCCTGCTGTTGATCCCAGGTGACAACTGTGACAGAAACGACTTATGACGTTTTACCCCTGTGAAATATGCACTCAGTGTTGTAAATGTGCTCTGTGATTGATTGGCACATGAATGCATCCAGTCAGTTTTATGAACTGCTGCCAATGTTTAATATTTAAACTCAAGATCTTTATGTTGGAAACAAACGTTTTGATGTTTTGAGCCCCAGCACCATACAGATTACACTAGCATTACATCTGATGCAATAAGTTCTACTAGTTTTTTGGAACCTGATAAATGCTTCAATAACATTGATATGTGTGTTTGCGATTTTGTTATGTAAACGCACATCTCACATACATTATATACATAATTAAAATGAATGTCTGTGAGTCTGTGTGACTGAAAAAGTACTAGACACAAGTTGTAACAAATGACCAGGTTTTTCTTTACGTTATTTCGGCGGAAATTAATCACACATACGTTGTTTAAAATTTCACTTAACACTTTATTTCTTTCTTCAAATTATAAGTAAACTTTTATCACAATTTTCACTCAAAATAATCTTCTTTCAATGTTTATCTGTCAAAATTATTTCACAGCCACTGATTAATCCTTTCACCACAATTTCCACAACCTCTCGCCGTCCAACATAAAACTGACTGGCCTCTGTCTTCGCCTTCGTTATACAGGCGCGAGGAACTTATAGGCTTAGGTTCGAGAAGCTTCGAACCGTAGAAGCCTCTGGCAACTGATCTTTCTCGAAAGGGGAGGAAATGTTGGTAGAGACGTTTGGAATCACAACCCAAACATGTCGGTGATTTGCGCGGGTCTTTCGACTCGCGAGACGGCGACTCGTAAATCTATTCTGACCAAAAATAGACCAATATTCTCGCCTTGACCGCGTAATTTAAACATTTTATTACTACGCGCTACAGTGGTGGGGCTCTTAAAAAAAAAAATATATATATATATATATATATAGTTAAAATGAATGTCTGTAAGTCTGTCTGACTCAAAAAACGACTTGAGGTTTTACTATCATTTAGAGATTTTTTGGAACAAATAACGTATTTAACATATTACCGTACGTGCTGTAGGGCCGGAGCTAAAAAGAAATGTGCTTCGGTTCAATAAAGAAATTAGCTTTTTGAACGTTTAAATGGCTTGCGCTGCCTAAACCATAACAAATACACCAAATTAATGTACACAGAATTGAATAGACTATCTCAAATATTTTTACAAAAAAGTCCGCAACAGTATATGTACTGTATATTGTTTAATGGATAACTTACAATAACCATTTTTATCTTCCAACTCATTGATGCAAAAATGATCGCGATAATTAATGCCTGAACAGGGATGTGAATCCGTATGAATTCTGAAGGATTTGACTGTTGTTTGGAGTGTTACTCCTAGATATTTGAAAACGTTTATGGTTTGCAACAGGTTGCCCTGGAGTTGTATGTGGTCGCCGTCTACCAGCCGACCATCCTTTCTGAATACCATCTGTACCGTTTTTGATAGGTTTATATCGAAGAGAACAAAATCGTTGCTGGTATGCAGCAGAGACCATATCTAATGCAAATTTGTGCTCGCTTCTTTCTATTATTATTAAATAACACTGAGCAAGGAAACATTTTTTTTTTGTCTCAGGAAGAAAAATATGTGATTCTGATATTATTTTGTCTCCTGAATTCAAATATGATATCGGTTTATCTCCATCACGCAAGGTTTCCGAGAGACAGGAATTTATAATTTCAAACACTTTAATGTTGTCTACATTCGTAACTACACAATATTCGAACATTCGGACTCACCTAGAAAGTAAGAAATTACGATTTTCTGCTATATTTCGCCTGTGGAGCATCCCTCGTGATGGTCCAACAATAATCGGCCAGCATATTAGGATTCCTTTTGCCTTGATATATGTGTTCCATAGCTGAAATGATTTGAGTTAGCTCGTTTGGTTTTATTTTAAATGGACAAATGGAGGAAAAAACGTTTATTAAAAAAATAATTATTTAAATCCATTAATTGAAATTAAAATAAAAAAACTGTGGGTGATGGAGAAATTCCGAATATGTATTTGAAAACACGACAAAAAAACTGCATTAAGTACAACTATTGGTATTCATGAGACAAAAGTCATGTTGACCAGTGTTATTATATGTACAGTACAAACGTTTCTCTTCTCACGCTGTCCGTTATTCGGAAGTTTTAATTGTCGATCAGGGATATGTTTTAGTGTCCGCGTCCGTTATTAAGAATGTCCGCTACTGAGAAGAGATTTCACCATAAGACCCAATGTTTTAGTGTCCGCGTCCGTTATTAAGAATGTCCGCTACTGAGAAGAGATTTCACCATAAGACCCAATGTTTTAGTGTCCGCGTCCGTTATTAAGAATGTCCGCTACTGAGAAGAGATTTCACCATAAGACCCAATGTTTTAGTGTCCGCGTCCGTTATTAAGAATGTCCGCTACTGAGAAGAGATTTCAACCATAAGACCCAATGTTTTAGTTGTCCGCGTCCGTTATTAAAGAATGTCCGCTACTGAGAAGAGATTTCACCATAAGACCCAATGTTTTAGTGTCCGCGTCCGTTATAGAATGTCCGCTACTGAGAAGAGATTTCACCATAAGACCCAATGTTTTAGTGTCCGCGTCCGTTATTAAGAATGTCCGCTACTGAGAAGAGATTCACCATAAGACCAATGTTTTAGTGTCCGCGTCCGTTATTAAGAATGTCCGCTACTGAGAAAGAGAATTTCAACCATAAGACCCAATGTTTTAGTGTCCCGCGTCCGTTATTAAGAATGTCCGCTACTAATGAAAGAGATTTCACATAAGAACCCCATGTTTTAGTGTCCGCGTCCGTTATTAAGAATGTCCGCTACTGAGAAGAGATTTCACCACCATAAGACCAATGTTTTAGTGTCCGCGTCCGTTATTAGAATGTCCGCTACTGAGAAGAGATTTTCACCATAAGACCCAATGTTTTAGTGTCCGCGTCCGTTCATATTAAGAATGTCCGCTACTGAGAAGAGATTTCACCATAAGACCCAATGTTTTAGTGTCCGCGTCCGTTATTAAGAATGTTCCGCTACTGAGAAGAGATTTCTTCACCATAAGACCCAATGTCTTAGTGTCATCCGCGTCCGTTATAAGACATGTCCGCTCTACTGAAGAAGAGATTTCACCATAAGAACCCAATGTTTTAGTGTCCGCGTCCGTTATTAAGAATGTCCGCTACTGAGAAGAGATTTCACCATAAGACCAATGTTTTAGTGTCCCGCGTCCGTTATTAAGAATGTCCGCTACTGAGAAGAGATTTCACCATAAGACCCAATGTTTTAGTGTCCGCGTCCGTTATTAAGAATGTCCGCTACTGAGAAGAGATTTCACCATAAGACCCAATGTTTTAGTGTCCGCGTCCGTTATTAAGAATGTCCGCTACTGAGAAGAGATTTCACACATAAGACCCAATGTTTTAGTGTCCGCGTCCGTTATTAAGAATGTCCGCTACTGAGAAGAGATTTCACCATAAGACCCAATGTTTAGTGTCCGCGTCCGTTATTAAGAATGTCCGCTACTGAGAAGAGATTTCACCATAGACCCAATGTTTTAGTGTCCGCGTCCGTTATTAAGAATGTCCGCTACTGAGAAGAGATTTCACCATAAGACCCAATGTTTTAGTGTCCGCGTCCGTTATTAAGAATGTCCGCTACTGAGAAGAGATTTCACCATAAGACCCAAGTTTTAGTGTCCGCGTCCGTATTAAGAATGTCCCGCTACTGAGAAAGAGATTTCACCATAAGACCCAATGTTTTAGTGTCCGCGTCCGTTATTAAGAATGTCCGCTACTGAGAAGAGATTTCACCATAAGACCCAATGTTTTAGTGTCCGCGTCCGTTATTAAGAATGTCCGCTACTGAGAAGAGATTTCACCATAAGACCCAATGTTTTTAGTGTCCGCGTCCGTTATTAAAAATGTCCGCTACTGAGAAGAGATTTCACCATAAGACCCAATGTTTTAGTGTCCGCGTCCGTTATTAAGAATGTCCGCTACTGAGAAGAGATTTCACCATAAGACCCAATGTTTTAGTGTCCGCGTCCGTTATTAAGAATGTCCGCTACTGAGAGAAGAGATTTCAACCATAAGACCCAATGTTTTTAGGTCCGCGTCCGTTATTAAGAAATGTCCGCTACTGAGAAGAGATTTCACCATAAGACCCAATGTTTTAGTGTCCGCGTCCGTTATTAAGAATGTCCGCTACTGAGAAGAGATTTCACCATAAGACCCAATGTTTTGTGTAGGGGATTTTTTAAATGTCCGTTATTGACAGGCGTCCGCTATTGAGAAGTGTCCGTTAAGGGAAGTTTGACTGTTTGCGGCTTTTATATATCCTCTAAAAATAAAAACATATTTGAAATAATTATTTGAATTTATTTAGGAGTGTTATATGGTGACATTTTAAAACATTATGCGGAATGTTTCACTATACAACACAGTTTATTAATTAATATTTCGAATGAGTAAATTTTAAATAAGCCAAGTATTTATAATACAATTTTCCCAGCTCCATACATTTCAATAAATGGAACATGCTAAACACTGATCAGGCTGAGCTGTTCTCTTGCCTCGATGAACTAAATCAATTAGTTTGTAACTGTAAATTTAAAAGCGGTTACCATATCAATATTTCAACAAATTACACTCTCTATAGGTTGAATATTGGTCTCAACCTGAGTCATATGTTTTTAAAAACAGGTCCAAGATTTATTAATTTCAAAATTCATTTCAATGAAACCAAAAAGGTCTAAAATATTAAATACATTAAATTTAATATCTGTTAAGTTTCAATAACAAACCATCTTCAGTATTTTATTAAGTATTTTACGTTAAAATTAAAATATAAAATTATGGAATATTCACCTGAAAGGTCCGTCTCCTCAACTTAATTTATTATTTAACTGTAGCGCTTTCGGGAGTTGTCGCATCATCGGCAGGATTAAAAACTGGTGTTTCACTGAAGATCTGGTAGAGGGGGTTACATGTGTTGGGTTCGTTTTCGTTTATCAGATTGTTGTTGTTGAGGAGACGGACCTTTCAGGTGAATAATCCATAATTTTATATTTTAATTTTGAATAATACCTCAACAGAACACATCAAGCATCTTATAAAAGTTGGTTTTACGTTAAGCAACAAAGGCTAAATTCTGGAAATTCATGCCATTATGTTTACAGGGGTTCTAGTCATCCCAACGTCTCTCGAATAAACGACAAACTGAAAATATATAAAATTGTTATTCTCCCAGTTACATTATTTACTTAATACTTGAATACAGGCTTTCCACATTACAGCAGTTCAATCTTGATTCCTGCTTACCAGAGATTCTTATCTTCCCACTGTCCTTCTTCCATACCCTCTTCATCATGGCATCATATATTCCCTCATTCCATGTTCTTCTACTTCTTCCCCTCTTCCTTCTGCCTGGTACTACCTAATCTAACACCTGTTTAGGCCACTGGTCTTCCGACATTCATTATACATGTCCATACCACTGTAAAGCTCCCTTTGTTATCCTATCGATAAGAGTTATATTATACGAATGCAAAACATGGACCCTTACTTTATGGAAGAGAAAACATTACGAATATTTGAGAATAAAGTTTTTAGAAAAAAATGTTCAACAAAGATTTGATGAAAAGATAGACGAACCGAGAAGACTACATAACAGTGAGCTTCATGATCTTTGTAGGAAAACCAGACATAATAAGAACATATATGTATCGTAAACAATGATGGGCAGGACATGTGGCACGCATGGGAAATCAAAGAGGACATGGAAACTACTTGTAGGAAAACCAGAGGGAAAATTACCATTTAGTAGACTAAGAATGAGGTAGGAGAATAACGTTAACCAGGATTTGATACAAGTAGATTATACAGAGGATGGTTGGAAAATATTAGCTCAGGAAAGGGATGTAAGGAGAGTTTAAATATGTCCGCACGGCCATAAAATTACGGGTTCAATAGTTCCAATATTTGTTATATATATATATATTAGCGTACCTGGCAGTCGTTGTCCTGCCCGAACGTTCAATTCTCGTGTCATGGCCGGACGATAAAATATAAGTTATTTTTACCATAAAATTCACCAATTAAGATTTAATTACACAGCCATCTGTTGTGGCATGACGCCACATTGTTGTCGCGCGGAATATGTCGATAGTGCAGATGACTTCACATCTGACATAAAAAATTTATCATAACCCGGTCGTAGTTCAATTGTGAATCTAAACCATCCAGGGACGCACTCAAACACATACAAAAAATGTTCATTAAAATCGGTCCAGTCGTTTAGGCACTTTTTAATTTCGGATTTCAAGTAAGCCTCTACTTCTAATTCTCGTATTTC
The DNA here is from genome assembly GCA_030220185.1 of Diploptera punctata. Lineage (NCBI taxonomy): Eukaryota > Metazoa > Arthropoda > Insecta > Blattodea > Blaberidae > Diploptera > Diploptera punctata. Next base: position 543,626 of record JASPKZ010000797.1, read on the forward strand.
GATCATTTTTGATAATAACTATCTCGGTTTATTTTAATAGGATATACTAAGATTCGTTATGAAACATCGAAAAATGTGACCGCTAGAGCGATTTTTAAATTTCCATTGCACCTAATGGTTTTAGAGAGTCCAATTGTGAATCTAAACCATACAAAGACCGACTCAAACATACACAAAAATAATGAAAATCGGTCCTGTCGTTTAGGAGTTTTTAATTTCGGATTTAAAGTAAACCTCCACGTTTAATTGTCGGATTTCGCTCATTTTTTGACAATACCTACCTCGGTTTGTTTTAATAGTATATACTGACTGAGTTTCGTTGTGAATATAAAAAAATGTGACCGCTAGCCCGATTTTTAAATTTTCATTTCACGTTAAATCCTACACCTAATGGTTTAAGAGGGTACAATTGTGAATCAAACTATCGAGGGACTAAATTAGATATATACACAAAAAAAATCATCAAGATCGGCCCAGTCCTTTAGGAGGAGTTCGATGACAAACACACGTACAAAAGAATCGTATCTATATACAGTATATTTATAAAGATACGTATTTTTTGTGAGTACCTTATTTATGGATGACGTCACATGACCCCATCTTTAGATGCAGTATATATGTGTGTGTGGAACTTGTTGTTTAAAAGTGTATCAGGATAGAAGTGTATTCACTATTCCAATTAAATTAATTAAAAATTATTGGGGCTATTCGTTAGAACCTCTGACTCGACTTTTTTAATTTCTTCATAAACTCCTGTAAAATTTTATTCTCATCGTTTCATTTTTCCAATTGTATCCCACTATTTACAATGATTTCCTACATATTTTCTAACAATTATTTCAATATATTTTTCTATGAAATTTATCTACATACGTGGCAACCATTTTGATTTTATCGAATATTCTATACAACAACAAAAAATTGTTCCAGTGCAGCCAACATAGAATATGTGCTAATTAACTGTACACATATACTTCATAATTTCAGAACCCTACTGTTTATTGTTGGAGGACACGCCGTAGCGTAGTGGTTAAGGCATTGCGCTACAAGCCGGAAGGTCGAGGGTTCGAGCCACATGGGGGTCAGGATTTTTAAACTGACCTAAACCCTCTGGCGGCTGCACTATGGTCCTGTGGTCGACTCAGCCTCTAACGGAAGGCGGCCGTCACGCAAGGTTGACATCCCGGCTGACATCAAGTGCCGATTTTCTAGAAAAGTGGGAGCCTTAACCTCCTACTTACCCCAAGGGCCTTCTGAGGCCTGACGTGAGGATCACTGTTTATTGTTGGGCGTTACATTCTTTCACAGGTTAGAGTGCTTAAATTGCGTTAGATTAACTTTTAGGTTCGTCAAATATCGTATATATGTTGGCTGCATTCCGTGATTCCATAGTGTAAACCTCTTCGCGTTTGTTGGCGCATGCGCATGGTGTATGATTGCAACTTTGAAATTTTTTTCTCGTCACATGTTGTAAAGAATCCCCTTAACGCATTCGCATCAGGTTTAAATGCTCAATGCATTTCCCCAGAAACCGGATTTAAGTTACCGTAAATTGTATTGTCTATTTTCAGACCTTGAAGATGATGATGATGATTTTCAGACATTCAAAACAAGCAAAGATAACGGTACTTCAGATCACAATAAGGGTGAAGGCCAAAACACATTCCTTACTACTCATAAATGATAACAAAACATTACCCTGCCAAGGGATGTACAAAATATTGCAAATATATAACAGTAGAGTTGAGCGAGTGTACCTCGTCCTCTGAGTTGAAGGTCATTTAACTGCCGGCGAGTCTACCTCGTCTTTTGAGGCGAATGGGTTAATTGGACTCTAGACTTGGACAAGTTATTACTGAACATAAATTGGTTGAATCCATATAAGTAAATGAATTAATACAGATGTAACAGCAATTTCCTATTTCATCTCTAGGCAGCCTGTTGCTTTATGTTTCTGAGAGAACAATACGAAGTGTGAATCGGGTTGCTTAATGTACTGAATTATGTAGGACGGAAAGTAGAGATTGGTCGGTATAAATGCGGCGTGAGACACATGCGGTGCATCTCTGCCCGAGGGATGTCCGCTACATGCACAGTGATAACCGTCACAGGTGTATCGGACACCGCCCAAGTGACACACTTGACCTAATACACTGACACAAGTGCCGAACATAATCAACTGATACAAACTGTCCTTCAAGCATCATCTGTGAAATGCGTAAGTCCTGTAGGCATATCTCTGATCACCTCTTCAGGTATTATTGCTCTTGAAAACAATAATAAAATATGTCTGAAAAATGTCCACCGCTGTGGTCTCGAGGTAAGTAATGGAGGAATTTATTGTTTTTTTTTTCAAAATGAAGCAAATACATTTGCATTTACATTGCTCACGGGCTTGCTGGGCCGTATGTGCTTTATTTTTCCATAAATAAATAATGAAAATGGTCACTTCTTTGGTTTCGAGGTAGCGTGCTGCCTTATCACGTAGCGGGCCCGGGTTCGATCCCCGGTCGGGACAGTTTTTCTGAGTGAGGTTTTTCCTCACCTGTAAGACAAATGTCAGGAAAACATTAAGGCCCAAATGGTCCCCGAAATCATATGGCCATCGCAACTATCATCATTCATATCAATCTTAGATAAAGCTTAGGATTAGGGACTCTCCTCGCGCATCACTATCACCATAACCCCTCATGTCATCGGGGCAACGTAACCCCGCCTTCCAGGCGCCCAGACCTCAGAAGTGGGTTACAAGTACGCCATGCCAGGAGAGAACACCAGGAATGTCGAAAGACAACCTGGGACATTTGCAAAAAAAAAAAAAAGAAAAGAATAAACATAATATATAATACAAGTCTACACACCTACACTAATACATAAAAAATGTATAAAAACAATGAATATGCAGGGCTATTCAGAAATAAGGAAAAGACTCCAAATATTTATTTCATCGAAGCCACAAAAAGTAGAAACACAATTCCAACATTCCTGGAAAAGAAAAATTAAAATTTCACAATTGTATGCATTCAGTATGGCCACTTTGTGTTACACGACAAATATCAAAACGGTGGCTCATTTCTTGCCACAAACGAATCAGCTGGTGTCTAGTTATCGAATTCACAGCTTCCACAATTCAATGTCGCAGATTTTCAAGAGTGTCAGATAAAGGGGGAATAAAAATACGGTCTTATACGTAACCCCATAGATAAAAATCACACGGGGTTAGGTTTGGTGACCTGGGAGACCACCGGCATTGAAGTTGGTCTTCTGCTCCCCTCTTCCAATCCAATGTGTCGTCGTTTTAATACAATTAACTTGACAAGCAATAGCGCCAATGAGGCCGTGATCGGAACTTCGAACTTTTCTCTTTCCAGAAACGTCAGAATTATGTTTCTATTTTTTGTAGTTTGGAAGAAATAAATGTTTGAAGTCTGTCCCTTCTTTCTGGATAGCCCTGTATATAAAATCTACGTCTACAGTACATACACAATAATACACATCTACACTCATACATGAAAAGACCTTGTGCTGCCTTGTCACGCAGTGGGCCCGGGTTCGATTCCCGGTTGGGATAGCCTCCTGGGTGGGTTGTTTCGGGTTTTTTCCTCCCCTGTAAGACAAATGTCAGGAAGCTTTGGGCCCAACTGTTTCCGAAAGATCATCCGGTCACCATCATCATCATTCCACCGGTGTGGACCACATATGTAATTCCCTAGTAGTAGTAGTAGGACTTTATTAGACAAAAAGTAAGATATTTACAATATTATTTACAAATATGGGTCGCACGGGCAGTAAGCCGTACGTGCTGTTGACAGTCCGTTACAATAAAGTAATAATTGGTACTAGTGTAAAGAAAAATAAACAACAAAAACAGCAATAACATTACAATTACATAAAGAAAACACAATAATAATATTACAATTAAATAATAACACAATAGCATTATACACTAAAAACATTAACATTACAATTACATAAAGAAAACACAATAATATTACAATTAAGTAATAATTCCCTAGTAAAGCAGCGAAGTATAGCATAAAAAGAAATACCTGCCTTCGGGCAGAACATTATAGAATAGAATATGAAATGTTTTTATTAACTCTACCAATGAATTTTTCTAACGAGATAACTGACAACCATTGCATGCCGAAATCTACCTTCGAATTTCTCCCAGAAAAGAGGTGTGATGTACCAAGGCCGTGTCCAAAAATTATCTGCCGTTTTAACTGCAAGGCGAAGAAATCGAGGCCAGAATCCAGCAATGTTACGAGCGGAGTGAAGTGAGGCGGGATGTTGCACGGAGAGTGGGTAGTGAGGACTATGCAGTCTGCTATTGCAGGAGTTGAATTACTTATCCATTGTTTAAATGAGAAATTTGGCGCTGGACTTTAATGCCTTGCAGTTATAAACGGCAGATAATATTTTGGACACGGTCTTTCTACTTCACAACATTTCTCTGGAAGAAATTTCAAGGTAGGTTTCGACATACAAGAGTTGACACATCCCTTGTAAGTTCTAAAGAATCATAGTGCGCATGCGCAAACGCTTAAGGCAGGTGGCTGTCGTATGTGTCAACGAAGTAATATGAAAAATAATATAATCGGATTCGATACCCAGTCAGATCATAGGATTTTTTTTTCTTAAAGGAATTATTCCTGTGGCTTCCCATGATCTGGATTTAGGTTAAATTTAGGTTTATGGACTTTCCTGGCACTTCATTACCATTCATCACCAATTATATCATCGAAGTAATATAACTCAACTTTCCAGGTCCCCTAACTTAGGAAGTCGGTTACAATTCCTCCATGGCAGGAGAGGACTTCAGAAAGATCATGTTTCGCATCCATTTATTATAACTGAATAACAGTTCTATACATTTCAGTTTTTTTAGAGAGAGAGAGAGAGGGAGAGAGAGAGAGAGAGAGAGAGAGAGAGAGAGAGAGAGATAAGTTGGTACGTCAAGAGACCCTTTAATACATAATAGCATGCATTTCCGGAATAGAGTCTATGTTCATTTTCTTTGTGCATCTCGTTCTTATTTGTAATTATTGTTCCCAGGGTATTTGAATTCCCCTCACTTCTTCAAAATTTGCCTCATTTGCCTTAAGTTGCCCAATTCCATTATATAATGTATTTGTGTGTGTGACCATATATTTAGTTTTATTGATGTTTACTTCTAGTACCAATTTCTTAGTGTTACTCAATAGTGTCTGCTTGTTGTCCCAACCAGTAAATAAATAAATAATTAAATAAAATTAATATTCCAGTCAGTTATAAAATTAAAAAGATGGAAATACATCATTCACTGGAGACGAAAAACAGTTAATTGTATATTTGTATATATATATGTGTATGTATATATATATATATATATATATACATACATACATACATAGTGATTCTGCCCGAAGGCAGGTCCTTCACTGTAATCATAGCATTTTCATGCTATGCTTGCAGCTTTACTAGGGAATTTTAGGTGTGGTAGCTTCCCGTTGCTTTCCACACCGGTGAAGGACGATGATGATAATGATAAGGATGATGATGGTCATATAATTTCGGGGACCTTTTGGGCCTTAACGTTTTCCTGGCATTTGTCTTACAGGTGAGGAAAAACCCCGATAAAAACCTCACCCAGAAAAACTGCCCCGACCGGGGATCGAACCTGATCCCGCTGCGTGACAAGACAGCACGCTACCTCGAGACCACAGCGGTGGATATGGATGTATGTATATATATATATATATATATATATATAAACGAATGTATGTCTGTCTGTTTTTCATTTATGCATTACTACACCACTCATCGATTGTGATGGAGCTTTCTGAAAAAGGTACAGGAGTTTCCCAGGAAGGTTTTAGACTATAAAACTCGATTGCCCTTAAAAATAACCCTTTGTGGTGAAAACGTGTTTTTCGGAACTTTTAGAACGCTTAATTGATTAAAACATAACATATGCACCAAATTAATGTACACAAAAATTAACATCTAAAAAAAATCTACAAAAATGTTCGAGATAGCACATGTCTATCTTTTACGGATAACTCATAATAATAATTTTTATATTTCAGCTCATTGATACCTACTCGTAGAAGCTCGGGATGACTAGATTCCTGGGCAAGCGTAGCACCTCATGGCGGGTATTCTTCTACGGATAATTCTCAATAACCATTTTTGTCGTTCAGCTCATTTATGCCAAGAACTTCGGGATAAATATATTCCCGGGCAACGCCGTGTAATCAGCACGGGGTGTAAAAAATAATCACGATACAAATGTATAATTATTTTTCCTTTTATGTATTCAACTAATCATAGAATCACATTTAATGTATTTAGGAGTAGCAGCGCACGCGGAGTATTAGCTAGTATCCTTTATAAATATATTTAGATCAACTTTTTTTTATAATTATAACTGCTTTAACTCTTCAGTAAAAATTATGGACCAATACATTTTGTGTGAAGTTTGTAATGCACGAGATACAGGTAGCGTACTTATCTTCGCATTTACGATATCCGGGTTGTGTACGTGCAAAAAATTAAACGCTTGTAGTTAAGCACTTTCTCTATGCATGTAAGTAATTTAATAGGACATAAAGTCGCCGTCTCAGGAGAACTGCATAATTGTGTTCGTGCAAGCTAAGCATGAAATGTAACCACATTACAAGTCAAGTTTTCATGCCTTTAGTCAATCTGCATGTGTGAACCATGTTTCCTCTATTTCTTACTGAAATCAACTTCATTATATTCCTCATATAAAAACTAATTCCTTTACTTATATTTGTATGACCTGTAATTGTTGGCAATAAACAAAATTGGCTATGATCTTGTAGAAGATTTCTGGGCTGTTGGCTGCAGCCTTGAGGCTTGTAGTTCCCCGACGTTTCGCCAGAGACTGCGTCCGGCATCCTCAAGGGTTGTCTTGAGACTGGCAATTTTTTCGACAACCTGCCCTATTTATACATTTATCCGCGACGTGTTTTCTGCGCGCAGAGAAAATCGCAAGAATATATGGAGAAAAATAAGGAGGAGGTACTTAGATATAAACCAACAAGATATTTTTGCCGACTGTGCGGGAAAACGCTCACTGTATTTACAAAGAGACCTAAAACACGTTTGGGGAAAGGAATCTTATACACTCAACCTATGAATTAAAGAGAGATCAAGGCTTGCTTGGTTTAGGCTAGAGGCATGGAAATTTCAAAAAATTAGCGACGATCACGATATGCGAATATGTCCAATGTGCGGGAGCTTTGAAGACGAGATACATGTACAGTATTAGGAAAATATAATGATTTAGAATATTGGAGATATCAGTTATTACCGGAAAGATTTCTAAATTCAAATCGTGAAAAATTGGCATGCTACGAATTAATGGTAAATCCAGAATATTGGATAAACTTGGATACATTTCTGAACAAAACGCGGAAAATAAGAACAATGCTCATTGATGAATAAATACATGTTATCAAAATGCAATACCATTAATTCTTAATAATCCTACATAACTTTATTAATGTATAATATTATTGTATTATTATGTAATTGTAATATAATTGTTTTTTCTTTATGTAATTGTAATATTATTGTTTTCTTTTTGTTTTTCATTATACTATTACCAATTATTACTTTGTTGTAACAGACTGTCAACAGCACGTACGGCTTACTACCCATACGAGCCATGTTTGTAAATAGTATTGTAAATATCTTACTTTTAGTCCAATAAAGTCCTACTACTACTACAAGTTTTATTGAGTCCAATTGTGAATCTAAATCATCGAGGGACCAAAACAGACACACACGAAAAATGCCATCAAAATCGAGCCAGTAGTTTAAGAAGAGTAGAGTGACAAACACACGCACAGAATATATATATAATATATATATATATATATATATATATATATATATATATATATATATCCATTCTCTTGATCATCTTATTATTTTTCTGAATTTTTGTGCATTTTTCTCTTTACCAATGTGTTTATTTATGTATATGTTAGCCCTTCTGATCCTCTTCCTGAGTAGTAGTTAATTCATGAGATATGTAGCGTCTCTTTACCTGGTGTTTTGTATTCTGCCTGTTACAGCAAAAAGCTTGGCTTGTACACATGCAAGATTTTCACCCACGCCTACATGTTTATAGCATTTACTTTTCATTGTCTTCTTCTTCATCTTCTCCAATCAGGGATTAGGCTCTTAAGCCTGTTCCGGCTTCACCCATTCTCCAACTAGCATATTTCCTTCTGGTTTATAATCAAAAATTCTTCTAGGAAGACGACTGTAGCTCTTTCTTTCTGTGTGTTCAATGCATAGGTCTCTACAATGAAGAATCCTTTCCTCTAATTATATAACATTTAATTATTTTCTTATATCCTCATTTCGAAATTTATGTAACCTAGTACAACCCTTAACTGATTTCAGAAACCTCATTTCTGTAGCCTGCAATTTGTTAATATAATTTCGGGCCATGGTCCAGGTTTTATCAACTCCAAATCTTTGCAGCCTAGTCCTCTGACATTCCGTGTTCCCAAAACTAATTGTTCTGATATTCTTAATCTTTTTTTTTCCGTGTTAGCGTCAAGTCGTCTTCGATTTTTTCGGCCCTGTCTGTCTGTGAAACTTGTGAGTAGTATAAAATATCCTTCTGATGCGTTACCAGCAAGACGAAGACAGAATTTTTGTATTTTGGCCACCCAACTTGTAATAACTGTTTTTGTAAATCATATTACACATTCGCAATAAAAACTTCCTCCACAAATATTGTTATACTACCTCCAGTATCCATGTAGGGGTTACTAGATGTTGATATTGTATACCTATATTAGGATGTTCGTTATTTCCAACTGTTCGTATTTAATTCCGCACGGCCTCTTTTTGTATGTGACAATATTTTAAAGGTCATTTTGTTGAAATTTAAGATGAGGAAGTTAAGGAAAAATATCCAATATTAGCCATTGGGGATGTGATGAAAATAGCAGCAGAATTTACAGGTGAGTCAGCATTGAACTTCGTTAGAAGAACAAAAGGCTGCACAAGATTGGATCGTATAAACAATGAAGATATTAGAACAGAGTTAAATATATATCCATTGAATGATAAAATCAAAGAATATAGAGATAAATGGTTTAAAAGTGTAGAAAGAATAAATGTAACAAGATTACCAAAAGCAGCTTCTAACTAAAAGCGAAGAGGTTAAAGGAATGTAGGAAGGCCAGTGAAAAGATGGACAGAACATCTTTGAGGAGGAATATGCAATTTGTCTAGCCCGTGAAGTGAAGAAGAAGAAGTCAGCATGGAACATATAATCTCCCCGTTAAATTGTAAATAAAGGATGTCTATCAACATCATGGAAAAAAGTAAACATCTGATTAGGTAGGTCCATATATATTTTTGCCATAAACAAATAAGAAATGTAAGTTGGCATCATCTTATCTTGTATTCAGTCTTATTCCCTGTAAAATACGATGTTGTTTAGGAACAACATTTCTATCGATGACAGTTCCATACTCAACTCAGTTATATGGCGAATAAAAGTAGCACAAGTAGATGAATGTGTGCCTTTGTTGGGACTGGTTTACGGAATTTATGGGTAAATTTAGGTCTGGCGTCTTCACATGACAATCCGCGTACCCATGCACAAACTATGCCAACCTTTTTTTCCGTGACTATTTAGCTCATGTCCCATATGGGAGTTAATGACCAATCACATTTCAATGTATCTTGATTTACAACCAATAGTTCGCCTCGATTTTATCAATTTATTACATTAAAATCAAGCTCCTCCTTTTTAACATTCTGAATAGGTCAGAGCATTATTTTACAGCGACTGAATCTAAGAAATACGTTTAATATAACAATTTATATATTAAGATGAAAGAATCGAAGAAGAAAAGTCGCTACCAGATTCTATGTATAGTGCACGAATGTAAACAGATACTACTTGCGGGATATAATACAAAAACATTTATAGCAATTGCTTATACAACAATAAACAGAAACCGCTGTTTGCTCTTTCTTAAACGTATTAATTCCCAGGTAATAACGTTCCATACAAATAGAATTGACATATTTGAATCATAGAACATCAGAAATTAATTAATAAAGTATAATGTTGGTTATAAACAGTTTGATGTGTTTCATGTTTTCTCCACTAGGGTGCATTCTTACAATATGGCGATCCTTTGGCAATAAATAATATGATCTGGTTGCAGTGACGAACATTTCAAACATAATAAACGTTTCTGATTTGTTTTCAAACATCGCCGTTTATAATAAATATATAAATATTTTAAAATAACTATATTTAAATAATGATTTCTGAGTAAGAAGCTTAATTTTATTAGTTAAATAGTCCTAACAAATGCCACTCTTGATTTCCAAATTCTGTAGATAAATTAACTCGTCACTTCGTGACATCGTGAATTTATCGATAATTTGGAAATCACTCGTAGCATTACTTATGACTATTTAACTCATGCCCCAAATGGGAGTCAATGACCAATCACATATCCATGATTTTTTTTATTTACAACCAATCACAGTCGTGTTTCGCATAAAATTTACCAACTAAAGTTTATCATAATCAAGAAAGCACCTCCTTTTTAACATTCCGAATAGGTCATAACATTATTTTGCAGTGACTGACTCTCTAAGAAATACGGCTACCAGATTGTGTATATAGTGCATGCATGCGAGAGATAATATAAAAACGTTTGTAATAATTGATTATACCACAAAAGAAAGAAACCACTGTTTGCACTTTCTTAAACGAATTATTTTCCAGGAAATGACGTTACAGAAAAATATAATTGACATATTTACATCATAGGACTTCAGAAATTAATGAATACCTATAATGCTGGTTATAAATTTCTCCACTAGGGTGCATTCTTACAACATTGCGATCCTTTGGCAATAAATAATATTATGATCTGGTTGCAGTGATGAACAAAAGAATCAAATGAAGCGTACCAATCGTTTCTCATTTGTTTTCAAACATCGCCGTTTACATTAAATATATAAATATTTAAAAATAACTATGTTTAAATAATGATGAGTGAGTAAACAGCTTAATTTTATTCGTTAAGTAGTCTTAACAAATGCCACTCTTGATTTCCAAATTCTCTAAATAAATTCACTCCTCACTTCGTGAGTCGTGAATTTATCGATAATTTGGAAATCACTCGTAGCATTACTTATCAAATAAACATGTTGCATTAAGCTAACAGTGTAAGCAAAAAAAAAAGTACTGTTTTCATGGAAATGGATAGTGACTTTAGAGGCACCTTGTACTTTAAATCTTGATAATATATAATTTAAATGTTAATATTTTCAGTGTGGCATATGTTTCAACTTTTTATCGTCTGTATAAGGGCACGAAATTATTCTGACATATTGTATTTTATGACTCACGGGAAAGGTAAGACCTAAAAAACGGCAAAGAGTAAAGCAATATAAAATAAGTTTTTGACTCACTCTGTACTTGGAAGTGTATTTAATCAACAACGTGTTTATGTATTGGTAGAAAAATTAAAATTTATCGAACTAAACAATGCCCTGGGGGTATTATTTTGTGTCAGATGTCTAACAATAATATACTGCTAACTATAGAATAATAATATGAAAATGCCTGACGGTTCTGGGTTGAGAAAATATTATTCCAGACTGTTGTTATAGTCGGACTATTATTCACTACACACGACCCATGTTAACTATTTCGTTTAAATATCACGCACAACACCAGGGACATTATAATAAATAATGCCACGAGTAATTTCCAATTAATCTAGGATATTGGGAAATCAAGAGTGGCATTCATTAGTACCATTTAACGAATAAAATTAAGCTTCTTACTCACAAATCATTATTTAAATATAGTTATTTTATAATATTTATATATTTAATGTACATATATATCAGACAAGAAATGGATGCCCAAGAAACTGTTATCGATAGGATAACAAAGAGAGCTCTACAGTGGTATGGACATGTACAACGGATGTAGGAAGACCAGTGGCCTAAACAGGTGTTGGATTGGATGGTACCAAGCAGAAGGAAGAGGGGAGAAGTAGAAGAACATGGTATGAGGGAATATATGATGCCATGATGAAGAGGGGTATGGAAGATGGACAATGGGAAGATAGCAATCTCTGGAAAGCAGGAATCAAGGGCAAACTGCTGTAAAGTGGAAAGCCTGTATTAAGTATTAAGTAAGTATGTATTTGAAAGCAAATGAGAATGTTTGGTTATGTTTCATTTGTTCATCTCTGCAACTATTTATTGCCAAATAAGATCACAATATTGTAAGAATGCATCCTAGTGGAGACAAAATGAAACAAGGATGAGCTTTCTTAATTTTGGTATTCAAAATTCTATAATTACCGAGGTGAAACACGACTGTGATTGGTTGTAAATCAAAATTCATTGAAATGTGATTGACTCTCAATTGGGGCATGAGTTAAATACACGTAGTCAATAAATATACACTACTAACATTTTGATCCATACCTAGTTCTAGTTGAATGCAGGGTTTCACGACCGGATACCATAATATTAAGAGATTCCGGGTTTTGTATCCCTGGTTCATGAATAATGTTTCTTCTAGACGTTTCTCTCCCTACTTAGGAGACTCTCCACTGAAGATACCCTCCGCAGTTGAGGGAGGAACGTCTGGCAATGATGAACCATGGCTACATAGTCCACACATTTCTCCTAGCATTTAATTAAAGTGAATAAAAAATACATACATACAAACATAAGGACTTTATTAAACTAAAAGAAATATACATACAATGTTATTTACAAATATGGATCGCACGGGCAGTAAGCCGTATGTGCTGTTGACAGTCCGTTACAATGAGTTGATGTTTGGTAATAATATACTTAAAACAAAAACAAAAAACACAATAATATTACAATGAGATATCAATACAATTGCATTATACATTAACTTAGTTATGTAGAATTATTAAGAATTAATGGTATTGCAATTTGTTAACATATTTATTTATTCATGAATAAGTGTTGTGCTTATTTTTCGCGTTTTGTCCAAAAATCTACCCAAGTTTATCCAATTTTCTGGGTTTACCAGTAACTCGTAGCATGCCAATCTTTCACGATTTGAACTTAGAAATCTTTCCGGTAATAACTGATGCCTCCAATATTTTAAATCGTTACATTTTCCTAATATATGTATCTCGTCTTCAAAGCTCCCGCACATTGGACATATTCGCATATCGTGATCGTCGCTCCTTTTTAAAAATTTAGAATGAATAAAAAATGTTTTGGCACACTGGAGTGTGTGATCTCTATTATATGTTTTACGATAATTATTCTAAAAAATATTACGATTTTGACTAAACTTGCTGTTACACCTCTTCCGAGCTAAGTTCCAGTTATAATCAATTGATTTAGTGTTTATCAATATCATCATCATTACTGGCGCAACAACTCATTCCTGAGTCCTGGTCTCCTCCAATTAGCTCGTCCTGTGCCTCTCTCCACCAATTTCTCAATCCCAACTTTCTAGCATCTCCATCCACCTCATCTTTTCATCGTTGTTTCAGTCTTCCTCTTTTTCTCCTACCTTCTGGTTGAGTGGACCATATCCTTTTACATATTCCTGACTCTTCCTTTCTTCTTACATGCCCTGCCCATTATAGTCTGGTCAATTTACAGAATTTACTAATTTCCACATATTTCAATAATGCATACAATTCCTGATTATAGCGATTTCGCCAGACACCGTTCTCACATATAGGGTCATACACCCTCCACAACATTTTTCTTTCAAAACATTGTAGAGTGCATTCATTACTTTTCCGCATTATCCATGTTCCACATCCATATATCAAAACGGATCTTCACAACAATGTATTTTCATATTTTTTAAAAGCCCATAATGACAATACTACTATAGTAATTCTGCCCGAGGGCAGGTCTTTCACTCCAGTCATAGCATTTGCATGCTATTTTCGGGGATCGTTGGGCCTTAATCTTCCTGGCATTTGTCTTACAGGTGAGGTAAAACCCCCCCAAAAAAACTCATCCAGAAGCCTGGCCCGACCGGGAATCGAAACCGGGCCCGCTGCGTGACAAGGCAGCACGCTACCTCGAGATCACAGCTGTGGACATAATGACAATAGCTGACTATATTTATTCGATTCTTTATTTCTTGTGTTATATCATTATCCATTTTTACTGTTACCTCTAAATATATGATTTGATCTACTGTTTCAAATGCATATCATCCTATCCGAACTTCTTTTTTTATAAAAGTTGAGCATAGTTTCTATCTGAAGTTGATTTGGTGTTTACGTGATGAAAATCCATAATGTATTTATTTTACTGAATCTCCAATAATATGAATCCTATTTCACCATCCGGTATGTTAGGGTTTTAGTTACAATATAATTAATTATTTACAGTAAATTAGAGTATGGTAAATTTCTAGCGTTACATAATAACGTAATATGAACAAATTAATTAATTAACAAACCAAAAAATCTAACTCAAAGTATCTTAAAAATATAATGGATAAAGTCGCATAGCTTTCTATAGCAACACTTCTTACATAAAATATTTGACAAAGGCAGTTAAAATCTATTATGGCAATAACCTATTTTTTAAATAAATTCATGTCTTTTGGAATCAAATGCGGGACACTCAAATAACAGATGTGAGATAGTCTGGCTGGAGTTTTTGCAAATACAGGTATCTGTACCTACTTTAAATCGTTTCAAATAATGTCCAAATTTACCGTGTCCAGTCATAAATTGTGTTAACACAAAATTTGGTTCTACGTATTGGCACTTTATTCGGTCAAAAACATTTGGGAAAAATAATGTTCTTGTCAAAGCTCCATTAATACTGTTTAATAAATAAAACCATCAAAGTTTTATATGATTTTCATAAAAATGTATTTTATTTAACATTCGTAACAGCTGTTTCAATTCACTGTATTTTCATCAGGCGAATGTCATAAACACACTTTTTTTCTATTTATGAATATAATCAACTGAGTAAACGTGTTTACATACTGTACTAATAGGACCTAAATAGAAAAACAAATATTGCGGTCAAAACAATCGCCTGATCAAGATACAATGTATACTCATAAATTGAAAATGCTACTATCGTACCCATAGGTTCATGGCCGCGCGGATATACATCCCTTCCTGAGCTAATGTTTTTCAATCATCCCCTGTTTAATTACTTCCCTCAAATCATGGTTAATACTATTCTCTCACCTCATTCTTGGTCTACCTACTGGGCGTTTTCTCTCTGGTTTTCTTATAAGAAGTTTCCATGCACGTCTTTCATTCCCCATTCGTGCCACATGTCCTGCCCATCGTAGTATACGAGGTATAACTGTTATTGTATCTGACTTCCTATAATGACCATGTAGCTCACTGTTATGTAGTCTTCTCCATTCACCTGTTTGTTAATCTCTGTTTGGTCCAAAAATCTTCCAAACAACTTCATTCTGAAATACTGGTAATCTCCTTCCCTCCGTTAAAGTAAGAGTCCATGTTTCGCATCCATATAATATAACTTAGAGAATAACAGTTTTGTGTATTTTCAGTTTAACGCTTTTGAAAGGAGCTGGGACGACAAGAGTCCCTGCAATGCATAATTGAGCCAATGTTTAATTCCTTTGTGAATCTCATTCCTATTTGTAAATTATTGTTCCTAGGTATTTGAATTCAGTCACTTCTTCAAAATGTCCGTCATTTATAGTTAGCTGTCCATTTCCATTATATAGGTCAAATATGTTTCTTGTGTAAAGCAAAGGAAGATACCACATCTACAATTCCCTAGTAAAGCTGCAAGCATAGCATGAAAATGTGAAGGACCTGCCCTCGGGCAGAAGTACTATGGATGGAATACGTTTCTATGTGTGAACATATACTTAGTTCAACTGATGTTACTTCGAGTCCATATATCTTAGTGTTGCTCAATAGAGTGTGCGTGTTGGCCCTTAGTACATGCTCGCTATCGCCCAACGATACTGCCTAATCTGCATAAACTTACAGCTTATTAATACCATTGATTTGTAAGTATTCTCTGTCCACTAAAGATTTGAGGCATGCTCTAATACAAAATTGAACAGTAGAGAAGATAGTGCATATCCTTGCTTTAACCCATTGTGAATTTAAAAAGTATCCGAAAGCTGTTTGCCTACGCTTTGTGCTATTTAGACATATTCGAATAAGTCTAACTTTTTAGGAATTTCAAACACCAGCAGGAAGCTAAATAACTTTCCCCTCTTAAGATGTTAAATATAAAATTGTACCTGGTAAGTCAGTCGTCCTCAACTAAATTAATTATTTAATTAAATTAATGATTTAGTTGAGGACGACTGACTTACCAGGTACCAATTTTATATTTAACATCTTATTACATAATCTCAACGGTGCTTTAATATGAATTTTAAAAGTGTTGATTTTCCCTCTTTAATTAGTAGTAGTAGTAGTAGGACTTTATTAGACAAAAAGTAAGATATTTACAATATTATTTACAAATATGGGTCGCACGGGCAGTAAGCCGTACGTGCTGTTCACAGTCCGTTACAATAAAGTAATAATTGGTACTAGTGTAAAGAAAAATAAACAACAAAAACAGCAATAACATTACAATTACATAAAGAAAACACAATAATAATATTACAATTAAATAATAACACAATAGCATTATACACTAAAAACATTAACATTACAATTACATAAAGAAAACACATTAATATTACAATTAAATAATAACACAATAGCATTATACACTAATTAATTTATATATAATTGTTAATAATTAATGGTATTGCATTTTGATAACATATATTTATTCATGAATGAGTGTTGTCCTTATTTTTCGCGTTTTGTCCAGAAATTTACCGAGGTTTATCCAATTTTCTGGATTTACCAATAACTCGTAGCATGCCAATCTTTCCCGATTTGAATTTAGAAATCTTTCCGGTAATAACTGACGTCTCGAATATTCTAAATCATTACTCTTTAATTAAATCATATGCCTTTTACGAGAGATATTGTAACTTTATTTATGTCAAACTATACCAAATGACGAATGTCTACATTTGCTTTTTACACGCTTTGTATTAGCTTGGCCTGCATCTATCAATGTAACGGAATCTTTCAACACATTTTCATCCACTTAAAAACATTGGATCGACTTGAAACTTTGTATACTTGTAAAGGACCAATGACAGTATAATGATTTCATAAATAATATATAATATGTAATAGGTTACGGAGTTATTGAATTTTTAGTCCATCATTGTAAGAAATTAATATTATATCCTCTGGTAGCTCAGTTAGTAGTGGTGGACTGTAGTGGTATATAATTTAAATAATCCATAGGTCGCTGGTTCAAACCCGGCCCGGAGGATTTTTTAGAAGAGTATTACTTTTACGTCATACAACAATAGTATCGAATTTAAATATATTTACATTTTTATTTTATTCTGTAAAATATTAATGACAATTTTGTAAACTTGCCACATTGTAATTTATCCAAAAAATATGAGGATACGATTAACTGTAACTATTTATATATATTAAAAAATTATAATAATGTTAGATGATAATAATAATTTTAAAATATATATAATTATATTCGTGCCTAGACACTAAAAATATCGTAAGCGATTAAATTTTCATGGGATTCCGGTTCATGACATTCAATTAAACTAAAAATTAAACAAATAAATAATAGTTTAAAAAACTAAAACAACACGCTTTATTAGAAAACCAAACTAAAAAATGAAAAATAATTTTAATTTCCTACACGCTTTGGATAAAATTAAAGTTGTTAACAAAAAAAATCATCTCCAACACATCTAGAATAAAACTAGAGTTATCTACAAAAAAAATAATGTTACCATCAAAAGCGTGGGCTGCTTTTTATGGTTTTTACGTTTTCTTCTTAGAGACTTTACTTTTACCAATATCTGTTTATTATCAAATATATTAATTTATATAGAGCACCCCACGCTTTTGATGGTAGAATTATATTTTTTTAATGTGAATATCTTGGTACGACGTTGAAAATGAACGGGAAGTGGAAAAAACATATTGATATAGCATTATTTAAAGGGAGGGGACAACTTAACAGTGTACTCGGTATTCTGGGTCGAGTGCCTGATATTCCAGTCAGCACATTAGAAAAAATGTATGGAGCGATGGTCAGGCCAGTAATGCACTATGGTAGTGAGATTTGGGGTTTCCAAAGAACGGAAGTACTAAATAAGGTATATACGCATTTTCTAAAATATGTTACAGGACTTAGTAAGGCCGTTTCTAACTCTGGAATTTTATATGAATATGGGTCATTTCAGGACGACATAAATTGCAAAATCCATGTACTCAAGTACTGGTTGCGGCTAATCCAAGGTGAACAAACAATGCTCAGAGCAATTTGTTACGACCACCAAATTAGGGACGCAAATGAGAAATTCTGGGCAGACGAGGTTAAGAGAGAACTCCAAAAGATTGGGATGGGTTGGGTATGGGAAAAAGGGACTGAAAATCGCAAGAATGTGTGGAGAAAAATTAGGAGGAGGTACTTAGATATAAACCGACAAAATATTTTGGCCGAATGTACGGGAAAACGATCACTATTCTTACAAAGAGACCTAAAACAAGTTTGGGGAAAAGAATCTTATATACTCATTCTAGGATTTAAGGAGAGATCAGGGATTGCTTGGTTTAGGCTAGGGCATGGAAATTTCTAAAAATTAGCGACGATCACGATATGCGAATATGTCCAATGTGCGGGAACTTTTGAAGATGAGATACATATATTAGGACAATGTAATGATTTAGAATATTGGAGACGTCAGTTATTACCGGAAAGATTTCTAAATTCAAATCGGGAAAGATTGGCATGCTACGAGTTATTGGTAAATCCAGAAAATTGAATAAACTTGGTTAAATTTCTGGATAAAACGCGGAAAATAAGAACAACACTCATTCATGAATAAATATATGTTATCAAAATGCAATACCATTAATTCTTAACAATTATATATAAATTAATTAGTGTATAATGCTATTGTGTTATTATTTAATTGTAATATTATTTTGTTTTCTTTATGTAATTGTAATGTTAATGTTTTTTTAGTGTATAATGTTATTGTGTTATTATTTAGTTGTAATATTATTGTGTTTTCGTTATGTAATTGTAATGTTATTGCTTTCCTTTTCTTGTTTATTTTTCTTTACACTAGTACCAATTATTACTTTATTGTAACGGACTGTGAACAGCACGTACGGCTTACTGCCCGTGCGACCCATATTTGTAAATAATATTGTAAATATCTTACTTTTTGTCTAATAAAGTCATACTACTACTACTACTACTACTACTATATTTTTTGTAGATAACTCTAGTTTTATTCTAGATGTGTTGGAGATGATTTTTTTGTTGGCCACTTTAATTTTATTCCAAGCGTGTTGGAAATTAAAATTATTTTTTTCTTGTTCGATTTTCTAATAAAGCGTGTTGTTTTAGTTTTTTAAACTATTATTTATTTACTTTATATCCCATGATTTATTATTACACAAAAATCTGATAGAACATAGTGTTTTGTAACATTAAAAGTAAGAGAATGAATGAAGTTTTATTACCAGCGGAATATTAATCTCAGGAGTTTAGAATCATTGTTCACACAGCTTGAATCATAGGGACGAACCGTATGTAAATCATTGCTATATCCTCTACCATATTATGTTTGCATATTTCACAGTTGGTAATTCACATATCCTCATTCCATGTGTACAGATGATAATTGCGTTATTTACTATTTCATCCCCAGAATGATTAAATGTATAGATAAACAAGATAGTTTTTCACCTGCTTGTCATTCATAGTGGTACATATATATATATATATATATCGGTTTACGTCATACACTGCATTGTCCATAGCTTGTTGTAGAGGAAATATGATATTCCACTATATTTTCTATACGTTTAATTTTGTTTCTTTCTTGCTTCTTATTCTTCTTCTTCTTCACTTCACGGGCTAGGCAAAATACCTGTTCCGCCTCACAGTTATTATGTCCATCTTTTCACTGGCCTTCCTACACTCCTTGAACCTCTTGGTTTGTAGTTAAATGCTGATTTTGGTAATCTTGTTACGTTTATTCTTTCTACATGTCTAAACCATTTTTCTCTATATCCTTTGATTTTAACATTTAATGGATATATATTTAACTCTGTTCTTATATCTTCATTCTTTAACCGATCCATTCCTGTGCAGCCTTTTGTTCTTCTAAGGAAGTTCATTTCTACACTTTGTATACTACTTTGTAATTTTTTGGTCACTACCCAAGTTTCACTCCCATGAAGTAATGCAGGAATTGCCAATATTTTATAAAACTTCAATCTTTCTTGCAATTTTCGAATTTATTTTATTTTAATAATTTATTTCAACCAGTTTAAAAATCAGTGTTTCTCTAACTCACTGGCACTATCGAACCCGTAGGCTCATGGACGCACTTACATAAGCTCACCATATACCCCTAACTCAGGTCATGTTTTTCAATCATCCCCTGTATAATCAATTTCCCACAAATCATGTGTAATGTTATTCTCCCACCTCATTAATGACCTACATACTGGACACTTTTTTCTGGTTTTCTTACAAGAATTTCCATGAACATATGGGTTCGATATTGCCAATGAGTTAATGAAAAAAATATTAAATCGAAGAAATGAATTTGTAATATTCTATATTATAGACAAAATTAATATATCAAGAAATAATCAGCTCAAACACATTGGAAGAATGTCGTCAAATAGGATTCCACATATTTCATTCAAAAATAAACGCAAATGGAAAATAACTGTCGGTCGTTCCGTGACCAGATGCAAGGACTGTATCTCTTATGTGGAAAGAGATCAACCACCTAATTCCATGACGCATAAGAAACCATTTGTAAATGACTCTAGATACCTATTAACTAACTTACTGGCACTACCGAACCTATAGGTTCATGACCGTGGGGACATAAGCTCTCCATAGATCCCTATTCCGAGCTATTTTTTCCAATCATCTCCTGTATAATCTAGGCTACTTCCCTCAAATCATGGTTAATGTTATTCTCCCGCCTTATTCTTGGCTTAACAACTGGGCGTTTTCCTCTTGTTTACATACCAGAAGCTTCCATGTCCCTCTTTCATTTTCCATTCGTACTATATGTCCCGCCCATCGCAGTCTGAGACTTAACTGTTCTTATTATGTCTAGTCTCCCATAAAGATCATGTAGCTCACTGTTACGAAATATTCTCAATTCGTTTTTTTTTTATTCATCTCCCTTTGGTCCAAAAAATTTCCTCCTTTTTCTTTTACCCTTCTTCTTCTTCTTCTTCTTAGTCACGGTGTTGGTTTATTTACTAGCCTGTTCCGGCTCCAAATTGCTGTTCTTTCCATATTTTCTTTGGTCTTTTCAAACTTCTTCTTCCTCGTGGTGAATAGCTGTATGCTGCTTTTGGTATTCTATTCTCAGTCATCCTTGCCAAGTATTCTTTCCAGTTTGTACTGTATTTCTCTATTGTTGTGTTTATTTCCTCTACTTTTAGTTGTCTTATTTCTGTGTTGTGTTTTTTGTCTGTTCTTTGATATCTTGCTATTGTTCTGATGAATTGCATTTCAGCAACTTGTATTCTGGCAAATTGTTGTGTTGTCACTGTCCATGTTTTAGATCCATAAGTAATAATAGGCACTCCCATTGTCTTGTATAATTCCATTATAGAGTATTTCCTGGCTTTATTTTTCAAAGTTCCTTTTAGTGTTTCTGTTATATAATTAAACTTATTTAGTTTGTTATTTATATATGTTTCCTCTGTGTATGATATTTCGCAACCTAGGAAGTTATATCTTACCACTTGTTCTATTGGCTTATTTTCTAATATTATCTTTGTCCGAACTGGATGAGCACCCTTGTAGGCCATTGTTTTTTATTTTTCTGATGATATTTCCATGTTGTATTTCCCAAGAACTTTATTCATAAATATTCGTAATCTTTTCTTCGCCCTTAGTAAGAGTCCATGTTTCGCATCCACATAATATAATTGGGGGAATAACTTTTTTTATCAGTCTAATGTTTTCTTAGAGAAGTTGGGATAAAAGTCCCTGTATTGCATAATACATTTCTACAATGAAGTCTATGTTTCATTTTTTTGTGAATCTGATTCCTATTTGTAATTATTGTTCCTCGATATTTGAATTCAACTACTTTCCCTCATTTGTCATTAACTGTCAATTTCAATTATAGAATGTATTTCTATGTGTGAACATGTATTTATTTGTATTTATATTTACTTTCTGTCCAAATTTCTTAGTGTTACTCAGCAGAGTTCTAGATGCCAATTGGGTTCATAAATTGTCATAAGTAATGCCACGAGTGATTTCCAAATTATCGATAAATTCACGACTCACGAAGTGAGGAGTGAATTTATCTAG
Source organism: Diploptera punctata (assembly GCA_030220185.1). NCBI lineage: Eukaryota > Metazoa > Arthropoda > Insecta > Blattodea > Blaberidae > Diploptera > Diploptera punctata. The sequence goes on from JASPKZ010000797.1 coordinate 566,108, forward strand.
AGAATTTGGAAATCAAGAGTGGCATTTGTTAGTACTATTTAACGAATAAAATTAAGCTGTTTACTCACATTATTTAACTATAGTTATTTTTAAATATTTATATATTTAAAAAATATATATGTAGTCAATATGCCCATTTCACCAATTAATGTTTTAAAATGGTCAACAAGTTTCTACAGCCAAGCTGTCATTCTCAAGACCAGTCAATATCTGGTCTTGAGAATGACAGCTTGGCTGTAGAAACTTGTTGACCATTTTAAAACATTAATTGGTGAAATGGGCATATTGACTACATATATATTTTAATATTATATCACCAAGAAGATCACTTGTGTATTAAATTTATATATTTAATGTAAACGGCGATGTTTGAAAACAAATGAGAAACGATAGGTACGCTTCATCTGCTTCTTTTGTTTATCACTGCAACCAGATCATACTATTTATTGCCAAAGGAACGCAATATTGTAAGAATGCTCTCTAGTGGAGAAAAAATGAAACACATCAAACTGTATATTAATTCATTTCTGATGTCGTATGATGTAAATATGACAATTATATTTTTCTGGATTGTTACCTGGGAAAAAATACATTTAAGAAAGTGCAAACAGTGTTTTTTTTTTGTTTTTTTTGGTGGTGTAATCAATTGCTATAAATGTTTTTATATTAATTCCCGCATGCGGCATGTGTTGACATTCATGCACTATATACACAATCTGGTAGTCGTATTTCTCACAGGCTCAGTCACTGCAAAATAATGGTCAGACCTGTTCAGAATATTAAAAAGGAGGAGCTTTCTTTAATATGGTAATTATAACACTGATAAATATTTCGTGAAACACGACTCTGATTGGTTGTAAAACAGAAATCATCGAAACGTGATTGGTCATTGACTCTCATTTGGGGCATGAGTTAAATAGTCATAAGTAATGCCACGAGTGATTTCCAAATTATCGATAAATTCACGACTCACGAAGTGAGGATGTTTGAAAACAAATGAGAAACGGTTGGGACGTTTCATTTGCTTCATATTATTTATTGCCAAATGAACGCAATATTGTAAGAATGCACGCTAGTGGAGAAAAAATTAAACATATCAAACTGTATAGTAATTCATTTCTGATGTCCTATGATGTAAATATGACAATTATATTTTTCTGGAATGTTATTACCTGGGAAAAAATACATTTAAGAAAGTGCAAACAGTGGTTTCTTTTCTTTTTTTTTTTTTTGGTGGTATAATAAATTGCTACGAATGTTTTTATATTAACTCCCACATGCGCTATGTGTTGACATTCATGCACTATATATACAATCTGGTTGCCGTATTTCTTACAGAGTCAGTCACTGCAAAATAATGCTATGGCCTATTCAGAATGTTAAAAGGAGGTGC